>KL272984.1:15260-80431 GCA_000699545.1 Podiceps cristatus
TGTGCAAACATATGCTCCCGATCCTCACTCGGCACTCTGGGCAGTACTATGCTGCTAATAAGCATTCATTCCTACCAACAGCTGAAGATCCCCATGAATCCCAGCGATCAGTTTTGATTGTGAACAGCAGTGCAAGGGATCCCAGCAGCTAATATTTAATTAATATCCCTGACTATTTCCCAAGTCAGGACAGTGAAATGCAATCAAATACTGCTAAATTCACACACACTCCCATCATGTGCAATATCTTACTCACGAAATGAACTTTAAAGCTATTCGTGATCTGTATCAGAGAAGGAATTCAAGAGGCTGTATAGAGTTGTACTTCCTAGTATCCAGCATTCTGCAAATACGCTTTTATCTTGACAGCAAATACACCAACTGTATTTTTCAGTAACAGAGGTAGATGCCTACAGTTAGGCTCCCCCTTTCTCTTCTCTGTTCCACACTGTTCTGGATGTTCCTTTTAGAAATCATCAGGACGGATTTTCACAAGTGTTAAATACATGGTGCCATCAGCTGGAGTTGGGCATCTCAAAGCCTTAAAATATTCTGATTATTTCAAGGTAATCACGCAGGAGGATGGAAATGGCACTCAGTCTCAAGCTACACAACAGGCGAATATATTCACCTCCGGACAATTCACTGCAATAAAGCCCTTCAGTGGGTAGACTTCTAGTCCAACACTCTCCACTGCCCATGAACATGATCTCTGTTGGCTGAAGTCAGTAATCCAGGTTGTGTGCCTAAAGTCGGGCACTATCAACAAACCCTTTTCACCTTGGTCACCCACCTTCCCGGGGGGGGGGAGGGGGGAAGACACAGAACCTTCACCAAGCAAAGCTAACAGATTTTTCATAAATATATTAAATGGAGACTAACATTTTGAAGCATTTGCCATAAAATGAACACAAGAGTGAGTGAGTTTAACTGGCAAGTTAAACTACATTTGGGCAACATCTGCCAGATGGAAAAAGATGAGAGCACGTATCAATCAGGAACTCAAATGCATGACTATTAAAGCCCATCGTAAGATTTTGCAAGATCCCATAAAGCTATAAAACCCCACCTGACATTTCTAATGCAATCCTGCAAGAAACACATCACTGGGGTTGTTTTTAACAGCTTAAACTTTGCTTGCAGGTGCACACCCAAAAGTAAACAACGCTCAGAAATGCCCTGCCAGGAGAACACTCACTGAAGCTACACAAACAGATTTGCCTGTGAGAGGTAACTAATCCAGAACAGCAAGCTCAATGGGACAGAGTCCCAGGTCCACCACAATGAAAATAGCATCTCCTCCAACTGACAAATAACAACATCACCATATAGAAATAATCAGCCTATAGAAAGAGTTGTAATTAAGTGCCCTCAAGCCAGGGGGAGGTGGGATAGGGGGAAGCACCTTTACATACTGCACACTGCGTACAGGTGATGCAAATGAGCACTCCAATGTTTGGCACGCTACTCTGCGACATGGGGATGGCATCTCTTCCCATCTCACACAATCCTGTTTTCTTGAACTTTTTTTTTTTTTTCTTTGATTTCAAAATAACTTCTTCCTGTAGCGTTAATACTCAAAGGGAGCATGTTTTCTTTGCAGGGACTCTAGGCTGTATGCATATAAAGTGTTTCTATTCAAAAGGGTTTTAGAGACAGATACACAAAGCTATGAGGCTGTCTCTCACCCACTACAGCTAGAGAGACAGAATTCCCCACTCACTCTTATCCTTGCATTTCATTTATGCCCACAACACTAATAAAGACAAGAAGTTCAAGTAAGGTCTTCTTCCGAGGGGTGAGAGAAGGCCTTATTCTTGAGGAAGAATGTTTAGCTTGAGTATCGGCCTGCCTAAGCCAACACCAAGCTTTCTATGGCTGAGGAACAGAGAACACGAGTGAGTCTTACTCGCAGCTGCGCCTTTCGAATACTTGGCTCATAAAATCAACATCAGGGATTTCCATTCAAAGCCTGCACTCTGTTTTAGTGCCCCTCTCTTTCCCAAAAAAGGGGATTTGCACTGCAAGAAATTGGAAACATACTTGAACTGATGCATGAATAGAAAAGTCAATTGAATTTTTTTGGAGTATCAGTTTAGAAAAAAATGACTTTTCAGCCTCGGAAGACAATGTAACTGGGGAAGAGTCATCACTAGCACAATAAGAGTCCTACAGCAAGACTTGAAAAAAAAGAAGACTAAAATTCATCTGTTCTTACTGATGCACATTCTCTTCCCCAATATTAAGAGTTTTCTAAGTGATTTCAGCATCATTTCAAAAGGAGACAACCTAGCCAAGAAAAGGGCAGTATAAAATAATTTAAGACTACACCTGCTTTTATTTCCACTATGAAGTTTTCTTCAGGGGAAAAAAAAAAAAAAAAAAAAAAGTATTATAATGTGGGTGAATTGCTTAGTATCAAAAACTAACCTTTTCTAGCCCTTCCCTTTCTTTCCTCTTCTTTTGTCAGGTTCTTCAGGCACCTTCTTGTAGCTGGAAGGGAAATTGTTCTGTATAGAAGAGCACAAACCATTCAAGGTTAGATATACAGCCAGCTTCATCCCAGCTCCTAGTCCTCTGCAATTATGGAGCTGCTTAGAGCAGAGGTGAAAGCAGAGCTGGAGAAGCTGCACCAAAGGAGTATTGAAGAGAAGGTGCATCTGACACAAAAAAAAAGGAAAAATTATATCTACTCTGTCATTCTCTTTTGGGAAGCAGAGAGCCACTTCACGCTCCACATGCTGACAGCATTGCCAGCTGCATGGCTTTGGAGCATTTCACCGAAACTATTTGGCATCTCAGACTACATACACATTGCCAAAACATCCAGGAGATAGACTGTGCAAGAGTTATTCGAATATACACAACCTCTGCCTGCAGTCCCTGTGCATGCTTCTAGACTTGGCCACTTGTGTTACTGTACATTTCACTTGGTGCTAACTGCAAGCATCATTTTTCTGTTCCCTATAGGAGCAGTTAGTTCAAGACAGCACCATAGCTCATACTGTGGTTCTGAAAACAGGAAGCAAACTTTTTTCTCACCACCTTACCAAACTGATGAAGTCAAGATAAGGGCAGTTCAACAATTCATAGAATCATTAAGGTTCCAAGGGACCTCTAAGATCATCAAGGCCAACCATCAACCCAACACCACCACCATGCCTACTAAACCACGCCTGAAGTGCCACATCTGTACGTTTTTTGAACAATTCAGCCCCATTAGAGCATGTTCATGAGAACGGAAACTCTATATAACCCCCTTCAGTATTATTCATCTGTATAAAAACATGAAAATAAATCATTCCAATAGAGTCTGGATAATACTTAAAACTCAGAAGCATTGCCTAAAATTAAAGCCTTTTGTCAATCACATGTGTGCTTACAGGTATCATGCTGGATAAACCCACCCCTGAGGTGCTAAAAATGGTTACGGGTACCCTTTGGTAGGCCTTCAGAGCAGAGGGTGGAGGTGACAAGGTTGGATTTCTGGCAGGCTACTAGCGCTACAGTAAAGGATACACTTTGAGTAGCTCTGTTGGTTTTGGATACAACAGGCCTGCTGGGACACTAAAAACCTATTTTGAACTCTAGTCAATCTGTTAATCTATCCCAGGGAATGAAATGCTTCACTGCTTATCACCGCAAGATATGACTGAACGGTGCTTGGGGTATAAATTACCATATTTAATTAAATGTAAGATACCAAAATGCTTGGGGAAATCTACTAATGAAATTTCACTGGCTGCAAAGTATAGCCTGTCTCGTCATCTCCTGTCCATTTTCCCATCTTCAATGCATTAAAAGGCATTCTTTAGAAAACATTTTTACTGCTACAGGAAGTGTTTTACAACTTTTTTTTTTATTATTATTTTCTACTCTTTCATGGTACTGTCAATATTAACGGCCCATTAATAAACTTCATCAGCCACATATTTTCTGATTTACACTCATCAGTAGATGATCTTGCAAAAGAACACGATGAAAGGCATCTGGGACCAAGAGAACAGTAGAAGCAGCAAATTTCATCCTCCACCTTTTCCAGATAACAAGGTATAAATGACCAGGAACTAAAATTAGAGAAAATGATGTAGCTGTACCCGGTCAGCAGCTAGCTTGCAGGGATAAATATGCCAGCTGATCCATGTATATCCATCAGAGTTTGTCACTATCTCTATCTACTATCTCTCTCTCACCTACTAGAACAATTTCAGTCTTTAGCCACATATTGAAATTAGACATGTCTCGGGGCAATCTCTCAAAATCCACCTCTATAAAAATCAATCTGCCTTAGAAACACTAGGACAAATTCATAATCTGAGTCCAAGTCCAGAGGGAACTTTTTTGTCATTAGAATATTGTGCTTCTGGGTGGTTTCAGGAATTGGTCTTACTCCATAAAAGCCCTCACTGTTTGAGACAGAAATCACCTCTTTTTCAGTGATATATTGGGATAGTCAGCACCTATGTTAAAGTTCGCAGGTGGGAGTGCCCTCGGCATATATTAAAAGGACTTCTCTGCAGTGGTCAGCCACTCAAATTCAGAAGGCTACCCAGCAACATATCAGATATCGTGTTTCCCCAAGATTAGAAAGCTAAAATTGAGAGAGGCAAAATGAACACGCGTTCGTAACTCCTACAAGCACGTCTAACACACCTTGCACATGAAAATATTTGATCAGCTCTTCACATTCCTTTGTCTCTTTCAGGTCGCTGCAGAACTGACTGCCAAAAGGGAGATAGCTTTGCAGAAAAAAAAACAAAAGGGGAAAAAAGAAAAAGAAGAGGAGAAAGAAAAAGTGAAAGGAAAACCACCACAGAAAACTGGAAAGAAAGTAAGACTTTGTAAAGTAAAAAGAGTTTGTGAAAACAGAGCCAAAGTCCATCCTATTCAGCCATGTGTGGGCAGAGGCTGTTAGTCTACATTAGACTGGTCACCAAGGCTTCAGAAGACCCAGGAATTGCTGAGGCCAGGCCCTCTTGGCCTTTCAGTTATCTTGATGATTCTGGGGAGCCTAACTTTCGCCCCCGACCCCCGCCTCATATTTTAGGAAAGACCATTTGCATGGCCATACCTTGGCTCAGTGCAAAGAGCTGATGTAGGTGCAGACTGCCGGAGACACGGTTGAAGGGAAAACCACACTTTCTGGCTTTGACATTGTTGCCAAGGCAGCGTGCGTGTGCTTTTCAAAGCACTGTTGCTTTTTGGGGGGGCGGATAACAAAATGGTGCCCAGCTATCTAACCACGCATTTCCACTTTTTGTGTTGGGTACAGAGAAGTTAATTACTGCCACCCCTTTGCACAAGAACTAGGAAACGAGAACCTTGGTCTCAGTCAGATACCTGCATCAGAGCTTGCATGCTTTTCAAGCTGATTTATAGGTACCATTCCATATAGGCCAGCTGCATCTTTTGTACTGCAAGCCAATATTTTATAAGCCTTTAAAAACAGCAGTCATGGGTTTTCAGGCCACATTCTTCAGGTATGAACTCTCCTTTGCTTCAGGTCACAGTGGACGCTGCTTAATGGGATATACTCCCTGAAATCTTTGATATATTATGGTATGGTTTCACAGGAGGTATGCTTCCAAATTACTTCAGGAGCAACTTCACTGAGGAAAACACCTGTGAAACAGACCAAAGGACATCTTCAAAAGCAAGCTATGCAACAAAAATTACAGGCTTTTGCTGAAGCAGCAACTTTTGTTTCTCATTTACTTTATAGTATAAACAAAGTTGAAAATATATTTTTTTTTTAATAAGGGTCATTAATCTCTCACCAAGTATGTGAAGGAGAAGAGTGAGTTTTCTGGGGGCAGAGCTTACTCTTCACTGCAAGTCTTACACAAATTAATTTTAAGTCCTAACCCTAGAACAACCATATAACAAGAGAGATGCTTTTCTTGGACAACATCCATTAATCTGGCCAAAGCTCTCATAACAGCTAGCCAGGAACCTAAACTACATGAACTTAGGAAGCATTAGTCTATCCAGTTGGGAAGTAGATATCCAAGTATTAGCTTGTAACTTCGTGCTTTCAACCAGCAAAGATTCTATTTGGGTCACACAAAACAAAGATTGGGGTTTTGGGGGTGGTTTTTTCCCTTTGTTAAGTGAAGATGCACAGTAGGCTGAAAGAGCGGCATACATAAACCTGTTTTCCAAGCTCTTTAAGCCTGATCTTGAATTGCCAACTAGGAAAGGTAGAGGCTGCTCCTGCACACACAGGAAATTTTTTGAGTCCTGGTCACGCTTGTCTTCAGGCAGTTGTTTGCCATCAGAGAAACACTACCACAAGGTGCACTGTCACAGCAGTAGTGAAGGCATAATGCTGCAAAGCAGTGGAAGGTGATCACTGGTACCACCTTGTTGTGTCTTAGTGGCAAAGCAGAGCCAACCTGGGGGAGCAACAGAGGAGAGAGTGTAATACGTGCTGACCTAAGCCTAATAATACTGCAGCTGAGTTGTTTGTTGTCCATAAGACTTCTGGTGACTTCTACTAGGGCCACGTTTGGCTCTGTGGGACCGCTTTGTGGTATAACCCCTTAAAAATCAGCACATACACTGCAGGACTCGATAGGAAAGATCAGATAAAGGTACATGTACAAAGGCAATAGCTGGGAAAAGCTTTTGAAATTAGGAACTTTCAAGACCATTGTCATTCATTGTTACAAAACCCCGTAGCATCTCAGACCAACCAGTTCCTTTGGGAAGCATTCACCAGGGTGTCCTCTAATGACTTTGCCCTTGACCTCGCTCCTTCCCACCTCAGCTGGCCCAGAACAAACCCCTGTGATGCCTCTGGTCTCGTACAAGCAATGGAAGAGGCTCTTCCAGATGCTTCCATCCAAGACAAATTGAGACGTGTGTCCATGCACACCGAAAATGCCAAACCCAACCCAAACGTCTGAAGCTGGATAAGCAACTCACTCATCTCCTTAAAAACCTGACTTGCACAGGATAAATTTGATTCCTTGTTGATTTTGCATATTTCACAAGGTAAGAAGCAACATCATCAAAAAATAATCTCAATCCCCTCACAGCCTCTGCAAGGTTGTTTTGAATGGGTCGAAATAACAGTATAGAGCTCTGGGGCTTTATAACTTCATGTTGGCCTCATCTCTTCAGCCATCACAAGTCCTGTCAAATAAAATTCTGAACCATTATATCAGGTTCTCTGTGGTTCATTGAGAAAGAACAAAGGGAACATTCTCTCCAAGGTTATAATACTGACAGGGGGAAAAAAGTAGTATCTAAGACCAATTGAGAAGTATTTGGAAAAGTTCTAACAGCAGGACCCTTATTCAAATAAGTGTAAGCTATAAGTCATAGTGATGCAGGCAGAAAAAAAGCAGTGTTCTTAAAGAAAATAAAAGTTTGATCCCAGAAGGAAATTTAAATATTTCTGAAAAGCCTGATAGCAATCTTTAAAAAGGCATATTTGACATCAAAGTAACTTAGTTTTCTTTTCTCTGGAAGGTGCTGATTTGATTTCCCATTAGGCACTTAAGGGAGGGAGGTGGGGGGGAAACACACCCAGAAAACAACTTCAGCACCCTATAATCCCTCTTTTCCATAGCAGAACACATTAGGCCAGTCTGGACTGCTTCGCCCAGTGACGTGCTGCAGCCTGTCTCACTGAGCAGGAACAAGGCTGCGCATCCCTAGATTTCATCCAGAAGCGTTCAACAGCGAGACGCATTTTGTCCTTGGCAAAACCCATTAGGAAAAGCGCACAATGGAGTCCATTTCAAAGTTTCCCCTGCTGTTGAAAGAGAATCACCTCGTGGGGGCCAGGCTTTGGAAAGCCTCGGAAGCATAGTCAAACTGTTATTTCCGTATCTCTGCTTAGATTGAAAAGTATATTGTGGGTTTAAGGTGCCTTAGCACACTTAATGCAGAAAAAGAATGGAATCAATCAACTGAACATAGAAAAATACATCAACTGACTTCAAAGGAAAAGGAGCTCTTTACATTACATTGAATCTTAGACCATTAATAGAGGCATGAGGGAATACAGACCAGCGTTCTGCAACTGTCCTTTAGACACAGAGTGGGTTTGATTAAAATCAATTAAACTGACACCACAATATTGTTTACATCAGTGTATAAAATCACTGAAGCTAGTAATTAAAATGATTTATTGGCTTATTTGTAACAATAAAAGAAATTTTAATGTGTCCTATGCTATTAAGAGGCTAAAAATGAAAAATCAATTTTTAGGCTGGTTTTGGGGGATGATTTTTTTTTTTTTAAGTAGTTAACAATTATTAGTGTTTCCTCTTAGAACATCATGTTTTAATCATTTTCTATATAATATCATGGAAAAATGTTAAAAGAATGGATTCTGCCTACTGCAAAAGATCCAAGAATCAATCTCAAAATGCCACACCCTGCAAAAAACTAAGAATACATTTGGGTAACTGGGAACTTGAGCTCTAGGTGTCAAATCCTCAAACACTTGCTCATATTTTGCCCAAATAGTTCTTGATGTTTAGTAAAGAAACTCCTGAATCGCTTTCAAATATATCTATAGAGCATAGGGTAGAAGGGATAAATGTATTTAAGTTCCGCAAGTCCTTCTGGGCCCAAACTTTAATTACTGTAATAACACTTTCATTAAAAACAGATATTTCATAGTTCACGTGACCTGGCTGCAACACCTGATTACAGAGGCATATGTAGGGGTTTTATTTCATTTTACTTATTCCAAGAACTACGCTTTCGATCTTACTGATAACCCATGGGTTACAGACTACACATTGGTTAGCAAAGTCCAATACAACTTGTGTTATCTTGCATAAATCCACATTCACCTCCTTCCCGAACAGTGATCTAATTTCCCACTAATAACTATTTTCTTATAACATTTTGAGGACTTACGACTGATACAACATGAAGAAACCTTCATCATTGTCTGACAGGTTTTTCCACCAGAAATACTGGTTCAATGAAATTAAACTATTTCAGGAACATGCCAATGTCATTTACTTCAGAGAGGAAAATGTCAGAATGTTTTGATAAAGTCAAAACAAAATATTTTGCTTTGCAAGATACACCAAGATCATTATTTTTCTTTCTGATTACAGGTTAAAATGAGGTTTCAACAGTTTTGAATTACCCACAAGTTGGGAATTCCTTTTCGGGGGGCAAGCAGGGAGCAACCCTACAATAAGGTTAACTGAAACAAACAGCAAGGGAATTTCATTTACGTGTTGCAAGCCTCCTACCTATACTCAATGTTCAAACAAGCCTAAATTTCAATTCTTCTGACCTCAAAAGGTCAACTGATGAACAGACACACCCCTGGCCACACCACACACCCCCCCCCCCCCTTATCCCATTTATCTCTCAATGGGATAAAACTGCCTTATAGCTTGCTAGGAAGATTTTTATTGATGAGCCAACAGTATCTTATTCCTCAAATTAAAACAAATATATAAAAAACCCCAAACAAACCAAACCACAACAATTAAAATTACAACAGTTTGTCATACTTGCAAAGTTTCTAGATTTTAACATTCTAATTTTTCTTTTCACCTCACCCCCCCAAATCTAGGAAGAAGACGAAGGCTGGATAATGGCTCCCAGTAATTTCCTTTCAATAATGGAAGAAGGAAACAGTCAATACAAAGGTCAGTAGAATAAGATAACAATTACAGCTGGAATGTTCTTCTAATTCAGCTTAATCTGCATGTCATTCCTATAAGGTCAAATAGTGCAGCTGCCCAAACTATGGAACATTATAGAAATGAAGACATTAGATTAAAATGGTATTTAGGAAGAGAGTCTCTCAGTACCTCAGGTCTTCCTAGGCATCTCTCAAAATCATCAAGCTCATCATACAGGCAGGTACAATTCTGTATGAGTGAAAGCGGCCAAGCAAGAACCAAAGCGCTTTGATGTTCGTGCAGGGGTTTTTTCTTGGATTTTCTGAGGGCAAAAGATGACAACTGAATAGCAAATAGTTCAAAAGCACTGTTCTGTGGATCAGGCTTCAGCATCAGTGTTTTCATGCTCCTGTAACTCTTTATCCTGTCTTCCTTTCATTCATGGAAAGTGTCCATGGATTCATTCACCTATGCAGTCTACAGCTAGTCAAATTATTTTTGATTACATGTTTTAATAGGAAGATCATCTCTTCAAGCAAAGGCACAAAAATGTTGCCAGACTATGAATATACTTGCTTCAAAGTGTGTGCAACTTAAACAGAACTCAGACTTTTAGCTGGGGCACTGGCTGCTTTCTCACTTTGAGAAAGCATCCAAAAGTAAGGAGTTCAAATGTAAAGAAAATGGATTTTCACAAAAGGACCTCTTGCTCTTTCCTGTATCTCTTCTACCTTTTCCTCTACACTTGATGCCTTTGTCCATCTCCTAACCACTTCAGCGTGCAATTGCTTCTGCCAGGCCTGGAAGCCCATTGAGCATGGAAGTCATGCACTTGTCTGAAACGGAAAGGAGCTCATGAGCTATAGGTGAACAGCATGATAGGACTCCAAAGGTCAGACAAGCCACATTGAAGTCCTCTGTCATAAAGGGTGCCTGATCAAAGCTAAAACTTTTAGGTTTGGTTGTGAGTTTTGTTTGTTTCAGTGTTTTTTGTTGTTTGTTTTATTTCATGCAGATTTTATTCCCAGTTATTAAAAATATCTTTTCTTCTCCCTACCCTGTGGTGTTAGGGGCTTGCTAAAATTCCTTATGTGAAAAATCTCCATTATTCTCTCCTGCTGACAAATGATTGGCATCAAGTTTTCTTTATTATTTGGGTTGGCTGGAAAGAAAGAAGTGTACAACTTACTTTCTAAATATACACACAGTTTTGCCTGACCTCTGACTTCTAACAATTAGGATTTTCTTACACATTATAAATCATAAGGCAATTTTATGGCTAAAGAGGTCTTCATCCCAGACTCCACTCTTGAATGCTACATCAGAACCCCATTGAAACCAGGATTTTTAGATAAGGATTGAATTCATCTATGCTTCTTTCCCACAAGAACATTACTTGTGCTTTTCTATGCACTCAGGACAAAATGGCACCTTGCAATGGGAGACTATCAATAGCAAGGCCTGTGTTTCCTATCCAGCAAGTCCCAAGAGTGAGGAAGGAGCAGTGTCGAGGCCCAATCTGTTGTGAAGTAGTAACAAGAGAGTAGAAGGGTTTCATATTGCTGTGTAGGCTGGGCCATATGCTTATCCAGCACTCCGCTAATGAGTAGGTGATGTAGTAGCTGTGCTTTCCAGTGCTCCCACAGTGCCACTGGGATCCCCTGGTGAGGCTTTACAGTCTGACAGTCTTCAAATTCAAACTCCTTGTATTTGTGCAAACTGCTCTCCTCCAAGTTGTAGAAAACATGTTTGGCTATAAGCTCCCATAGAGGCTTTAAACTGTGCTTCCCAACATGGCAGTGGGCACCAGCGTTAGGAATAAAAACACCGCAAGGGCCAGTAGGTTAGCACAATAGGAAAAGAGGCTCCCAAATTCCACAACTGCATCAAGTAATAACAAGTCAGAGGACTTATGAGAGGATGGGGGACACGTTTGTCTCCCAACTGTATCTAAACACGAGTTCTGCCATTCCTAGCAGATACCTGCTTTGAGCTCTGCAAGGATACGACATCTCAGGGTTACTCATGCTAACTTTCTGCATGAAGATGAGTGATGAATTAGGGGTGTTGTGTTCCTGTATCTCTCACAAAGCCTCTCAAGGGCAACTCGGCCTATTAACTGTCTGTGGAGCCCCTGTTCCTATCCAGACACCTGAATCGGATGCCTAAAGCCGGTCAGGGTGAGCACCTCCATTAGACGCTGGCAGCACTTGCCGGTAGACTGCAATAATGTGCTCAGGTAGGTCAGGCACGGGCAGCCGCCTTTTGCGGTAAAGACTCTATCCCGGCACTCAAAGTTAAACACCAATGCTCAACTCCAGCCTATCTCGCCAGAGCTGACAGCTACTCCCCTAGCTCTAAAGGCACATAAGAAGGAACCATTTTCTGCGCAGAGCACAACCAGAAATCCTCAGAGCAGGAAGAGCTCTCTTGCAAGCTTCAAAGAATATCTGCAGTTCTGCCGTATGCGCAGTTAGAGTCTATAGCTGTTCAGTTATACTTCGGGTGTAGCTTGGGGGTTTTTTGTTTGTGTGGGGTTTTTTTTTCCCTCCTAGTGAACCAAGTCTATTCAACACCATATTTATTTTTGATAAACAGCTGTTAATTCCTCCATGCAGCACAGTCCCCTGCCTCATTCACATGCACTTAGTGCTTTCTTTTGCAGGATGCTATTGCAATACTACCTGGGGGTGGTTCAGAATAATTTTACTTTTAAGCTGCCAATGGATAAGGTTCCTTTTTTCAAGGCCTCCAGAGTCAAATCTAAAACATCTTCTGACCAGAACAGTATAAGCAGTTTCTTGTGGTTTTAATTTCAGCCCTCTTTCACTTCAGTAGTAGAATTGTTCAGAAAGAGAGGTTTGAGTTTGGTCTTTCTACATTGGGAACTTTTTTCTATTCTTATGTAGAAATAGCTCAGTTTGCACAGAAGTCCAAATTCATTTACTGCATAAATCATGAAAACATCACTGAAGTGACCTTGATTAAGAAAGGTTTATATCAGATGCCTACTATGGAATCATTTAAAGACCCTTATGAGCGTGTCTAAAGTTTACCTGAATGATAGCCTACCAAACAACAAACTCTGTCACGCTCCCCCCAACAGGTACAATTAAGAAAGTTTTCCCGTCACCTGAACATGGTTGCTTTGTTCTTAGGTTACTTAAATATTTCAAAAGATATAAATCAGTTTTCAACAGAGATCTAAGCATTTCAGGTTACAGATTTTTCCACCTTAATTCCCGCTCCCCCTTCTATCGAGCTAGAACTACTACCTAAACTTCACAGGAATTTGTGAAGACTTTTATTCTCCTAAAACTGTATTTGGCAGTTTGACTAGTTGCTAAACTACATTTGTGAAGCTCTATTTAACACACTTATTTTAAGTACTGGTGTTGGAAACAGATGGTTTCTGTGTGACATCTGCTTTTACACTGGAATAACAAGAGTTTATGTGGAGCAAATATAAGCAGCCTGAATCATTACCTCATTCTTTCTGAGTTTTATTTTTGCAGTACTGTGTGCTGTGAGGCTGCAATGTGCTATTTCCCCTATTATACACAGGGCCAGTTGATATTTGTCTTGCTTGGTGTTGCAGAGGATATTTGAGTTCAACCCAAATACTCCATGGCCCATACTTTAAGGTGTGGTCATACAGTGTATTTTTAACCCGGCATCAAAAGATTCAAATCTTTTTGCCAGGAGGATGAAAAGTCATTTTAAAAGCAGCTTTATGCTTCAAATAAATATATTTCAGTTATTAGTCACAAGCTGTTCTCTGAAATTCAGGGACATTGGAATTGCCTACTAGTCTGCAGAGTTAACATCACCATCTCGGCAGCATTAATTTTAGCAGTTACATTAGTGGACTTGGGCTGTCTTTTGAGCCCTGAGCTAGAGAGGTATGCATATAAAATAATTTAAAGTAAGCAGGCACTACTTTAGAAGAGGTGATATAAATGGCACTGCATACACACACATGCAAAAATAGTTCCTGTAGCAGGGTGACCCTGTGTGTAACAAAATACCGGGCTCTTTTGACCAGCCAGTGAAAACATAACATCCTTAGCCTCCTGACCTTACTTTAAAAATAACTTTGAAACATTTTGTTGATCTAGAAAAGAACAGCATAGCATCTAACACCTATGAGTTATCAACCTCTCTTCTAAAATTAAAGACCTCTAACTCAGTGGCTAATACATCACTCAGAAAACTTGCCAGGTAATACCAAAGGCAGCTGCCTAAGTTGTGGGGATTGTCACTGGTTTGCCCATAGTTGATATTAACCACTAATCAATTTACAAAATGACAATAAACAATTATTAAAAAAACAGAATAAAAATCTGTGGATCCCTCTGTGAAAAAATAAATATCTAAACCCTAGTACCCCTGCGAAAACGTAGCACTTGCAACCTGTTGACCCAGTCAGGAAAGCACACATAACTCCCGTGTAATATCCCCTTTCCCCAAGGCTGAAATTCCAGGCTGGCAACCCTGGAGGAGTTACCTTTTAACTGGGGCAAATCAGTTTTTCCTCTTGAAATACTACATGACATCTGTCAAGCCATCTGATGACTCGCGAGTAATTTAAAGAAATTAGTGTCTATACCTTTGAGTTTCTTTCCTCATTACCAAACAATTCCACTGTCCTCCTCCATCTCTATTATTTTCAGTTACGAAATTAAGGCTACTCACCTGCAAAAACTATTCCCTATGTGGAAAGCCACAAATACTCTGCATGTAATTGGACTCTGAAAATTCATAGGGGATGGAAATAGCAGCCAGTATTGTATTAACTGGACTAAAATTTGAATGATCTCCTCTGAGAACTGTGAAAACCTTGCTGAATTTATAGTTCCTTAGAAACGGCAGTGGGTACAGGAAAGACTAGCCTGTACAAAACAGATTCATAAAGGAGCCTATGTCTTAAACTGGCACGTTGTCAGTTTAAATCATCTGGAAATTGAATTAGCGTATACTGCTGTAGATTATCTGTCATTTATAAAGGTACTATCTGGGCTTAAAATGTTGGGAAACGAACAACATGAATTGTCCTCGTTCAAATTAGCTCAAAAAAAGGCAGAAGGAAGAGAGGCATTTCCACTAAAAAGGTACCTTTTCCGAATAGCAGAGAATTCAGATTTCCTTACCAGACCTCATTTAGTTTTCTTTCTAAAGAGCAAATTGCAGTTTGCCTGAACAATAATGAAAAAACTACACCTCAGGGTTATTAGTACTGCATCATAAACAAGGGGTTTTGAGCTTGCCTTGTTCCAGGAGTTAGGCCTACTTACTACTTGTATCCTGAGCACTGCACTAATAAATAGCTGTGGGCCTTGTCTCTTCTTGGGAAAGACTTCGACTGCCTCTTAATTACTGCATCAAGCTTCAAACTCCCCAGACAGAGTTAAAACTCTGTGTGGCCGTACATCGCTTGTGGGTGGAAAGCGGGTTATTGCTCTGTCAGACTCGCTGTCCCCTCACGCTCCCATTTCCCTGTGCTCAGTGCAGGCTCTGATCCATGTTCCCGTGCTCCTGGCCCATATGTCAGCCTCATGCGAGTCACTACAAAGGGTAACGGGGAAGCTTGCAGCAGCTTTAGCTTGGCCTTAGATAACTGAGCAGGAGATAACAAGGAAGGCTTCCTGGTTTAATTTAAACACCTTCTTTTGGTCCCCAAGCCAGCATTACACCAGCCAAGAGGCATGTATAGAGCATGCTCCACAGGACAGGAGCCATCTCTGCGGCTTCTTTGTGGTAAAGATTTAAGCACCATGCGGTTAAGCAGAGAGAAAAAAACCCTCCAACATCGGGCATGATACGGTGTGCCCAATACTGTACTACCTGCTCTTGAAGGTGAACACCGCTCCAGGCATTCAGCTTTACAATCAGAAAATGACAGCCTCTTCTCCTGAAATCTGATAGCAATTTACAGCACAAGACAAAAAAAAAAAAAAAAAAAAAAAAAACACACAACCAACTTAACCTCAAGGTTTACAAGTCCTAGCACAACAGGTCTCTGAACTTGGTAAAGGGTCCCTGGAGCCTGCTACTTTCATACAGCTGATAATTTAATACAAGCTGCCTACAATTACTTATTTTTTGTTTCCAGAAGCAGTTGGAGAAACCAGTGGCTTCTGTAACTTTTTTCCCCTTTTTTCTTTTTTTTGGATAACAGCCGTTTGGCAGAACAGAGACAAGGGATGGGATTTTCTCCAGGATCATGACCCAGAGCTGATCAGAGAAGAGAAACGTGAAGAAGTGGAGGAAGAGATCAGAGTGCAGGTGTGCTTACAATAGTAAGAGGACACTAATAATGTGCATTCCCTGGTTATATTTCTCTACAGCTGTAAGAACTGGCCCTGGCACAGACCTTGCCTCCTTCCAGAGTCCTTACTATCAGAGTTCTTTGCTTTGATGCTTGTTTAGCTGAACGTTTGTCTGAGGTGTGGTAGCAGAACAGAAGACTCAGGAAAAATTCAACTGTGTGTGTCTGGATAGGTTGATGAATTGATGCAGCAGAAGCTGGAGAATCTCAAACTGAATGTGGATGGAGAGAAGAGTGACAAACAGAAAAAAGGAAGAAAAAGGGAAAAGGTAAGAGCAGCAAGTTGTGAGAAGTCAGGGTAAATCTCAGTGCTCGGCCCAGGTATAGTGGGGTGTTCAGTGCTAGCCCTAGTCTCACAGATACCAATATCAAAATGTCTACCCTAAACATTTACTGAATCTTAAGTCAGAAGCATATAAAATGTATTCACCTGGGGCTATTATTCCTTAGCCTTTATAATTATTGTTTAGGTCAAGTTGAACTATTCCAGAGATAAATCACTACAAGATAGATAAGATTTTCAAGAGGGATATGCACCCTCTTGAAATCCTCTGACCCAGTCAAACAGGAAAATCCAAGCAGTCCTTCTGTTTAAGGTAATAGGTTCAGATTAATACAGTCTTCCAAGGCAGGCATAGATCTGGGTGCCAGGAAGTTTGCCAGCCTCTGGCTCTTTTCCTTCTAAAAGAGGACTGGTCGATGCATTTCAAAACTGTACACCAAAAATTCACTTTGAATGTTTTGGCATAACCTTTCATTTACCTGTAACACCACATAGATCACATATAGCCAGGTAAACATTGTTTAACTCTTGTTACTACTTACTGTTGAAGGCTTTGGGAACTTGCAATAAAGCCAAGCTTATTTAAGCATATAAAATAAGTTAAAGATGTACATTATTTTAATGCGTGTTGCCCACTGAAACACAGCCACCTTCGTGTTCGCATCTAGTTTCACAGCATTACCATATGCAGAATTCCACAGCTCACAGTTCCCTGAATTCCTTACCCAAGCATTTCAACTATAGATCATGTCAGTGCACAATAACTCAAAGCACACAGACCCTACCATTCAATCAGCAGATCTGCTGAAATTCCTCAGGGCAAATCGCCAACCCTAATCTCATGTTGTATTTCATTTCTATAATCCCTTTAGCATGCAAATACTTGCTGTTGCAGTACTTCTTCTCAAATTATCTTTAAAATGCTCTTTCACCTGACAAAGGTGCAGGGGCAATTTAATAATGCAAGACTGGAGCGAGTCTGAAAACTGATACCAATTGGATTGCTAAGTCTGTTTCAAAAATAGGGAGGCTTAAGATATACAGGCAAAATATTGCAACAATCTTCTCAAAGTTGTCACAGGCAGATACATTTAGATCAGCTAGTCAAAATTCCTTCAAACTGTCACATTGGAGTTCTAAAGCTTTATGTTGGGGGTGGTGGGTTTTTTACCTTCAATATAATATTGGAATGGGCTTGGGTGGAGGGAAGTTAAATAACTTTTGTTTTCCCAAGTTGTGCCAGTAGCCTGAGAGAATGAGAGAAGAAAGAAGTACTAATTAAATAACATAAGTTCCCTAAAGATTTCTCTGAAAACAAAATAAAAAAAAAAAAAAAACCAAAAACAAATAAAAAACCCCAACGCAAACAAAACAGCTCTATTTTAGGCTGTTTAGTTCTATTTAAGCAGAGGCTTTTTCTAATTTGTATTTGCCTAAAGATCTCAGCCCATAAACCACAAACTTCAGATGTGCTTTATGAAAATCTGGCCTACATAACAAAGATAAGAGGAGCTAGAAAGTTTTGGAAGCAGGTTATTAATTTGTTGTTCAGCAAAAATCCTCTAGTTTTTCAAGGCATGTGTTACCACATGCCAGGTCCCATACATCTCCCCCCCCAGCTATGCAGTGTGAAATAACGGCAGGTTTGGATTCTCACTGTAGCCATGAACATGTCTGGAACATGATGAAAAACAGTTTTTTTCCTCCCGAAAGGGATATTCTGCAAAGAAAAGCATTGCTCAAGAGGATTCAACATTCTTCAGAGAATACAAATCTTTCTCTGTCGGCAGGGAATGGACAGCAAGGGCAATTTCTTCATGTGAACTCTTACAAGTAGAGTTTTCTGTCTGGGGGTGGCTACCCCAAATTCACCATGCCACATTTAGCCACCGCCTCTGTTGTAAGGAAGAATTTCTCCTACTTTCTTTGCAGGAAGACATCACAGTAGAACTAGAGCCTTTTTTTAATGTCAAGGAACCGTCACTACCCAGGGGTATACAGGGTAGACATCCTAAGGTGTGCTTGAAAAGGCAGAGGACAAGTAGTTTACAACTTTGAAAACAAAAAAAAAATCTGCCTGACCCACAGGAGATAAGTCGAGTTTGAAATCCTGTTTGGAAGTCCCTTTTGTGGGGGATTCAAAGACATTTTGGAATTGGACTCTAAAGAAAAAGCAGAAGCTCCCTCCCAGTTCATGTTTCAGCTGACTCAAGTCTTAGATAAACAAAATCTAACAGCTCCAGGCATACGTGTAGGCCACTCCTTTATTTCCATGCACTGTATGGTCGAGTCTGAACTTTATCACTGACTCCTAAACCTTCAAATACCACTTAAATATAAAAGCTGACACTTAACCCTATCAAGAATTACTTTTACTGCCCTTGAGATAAAAAGCCCGTTTGCCACCTTTGTGGAAGAATCATTTTAGGTGGAAGGACAAATTGCTCTTCTCATTACTAATGGGTCTCCAGACCATTAGGCTGGTCTGGAAATACATACGCTAACTAGATTGCACCTAGTATGCAGCAAGTCATGCCGCTATCGTTTGAGGCGCAAAGATTATATGCCTGTATCTGTGTTGGAAGCATCTCACTCCACAGACTGTCCCGATATTATTTGTCCAGCATTGTTAGGGTGTAGAGCACATGCATCCTCAGAGACATGCTGTGCTGGGCTCCGATTGCTCCAGATGGCTCCTGATCTAAAGGCTCTCACAGGAGAGGGGATGAGGATACAACAGAAAAAGAAGCATAGTTCAGCTGTACTGTAAACAGCATTTCTCTTCGCTATGCACAGTGGCAGCTTGTCATCTGCCCAGGCGTGTTTCAGCAAGCTGGGATGGTAAGCACCTGCGCAAAGGCAGGCTGAGGAAAGATTTGAAGGGAGATTGCTTCCTAGTGAAGGATATGGCACTGATGTCTAGAAAGGCTGGCAAAGAAATATCAGAAGGTCCCAATCCCCATCAGCCTAGAGAAGCCTGTTATAAAGCACCTGAAGAGAAAGGCCTAGCATTTTCTGAAGTAACTGATTTCTGAAGAGCTGGTGGCATCCCCGTGCAAGCGCAAACTTTTCTTAATGAAATCTTGTCCTTCTGAGTCCACCCCTTTCTGCTGACAACTCAGGTTTCTGATTTGGGCGGCTCAACACAACCCACCAGCTTTACAAGTTTCTTCTAAAGGGATGCCATGTACCCAGCAGGCTTAGCACCCAAGGGTGCTTTTGCTGGGAATCTGCAAATACATCGCTACATCTTCTTTAAACTGGCTTTGCCCCCAAAGTAAAAGCCGACAGATCAGCTCTGCAGTTACTGACCTGGAAGTTACATCTCAGTGCTTTTTATCAAGCCTGTTGTGCTGCTTTTCCTGCTCTGCTCCCCTAAGGATTTGCTTCCAATCCAACTTCAGGTAAAGCAAGCCATGGTAAGTGAACACTCCCATCCATACACAAAAGGCATTGCCAGAATTCAGAAAAAACCACAAACACCACAAAACACACGCAACCACACCACCAAAAATACAAACAAAAACACACCACAAAAAAAAAAAAAAAAAAAAAAACAACCACAAAATATAAAGGGGAGACATGGGAACCTAAGCGTGCAACAATTTCTGCTGAAATAGGCCTTGCTGGCAGCTTGGCCCAGCTTTAGATATCCCTTTTAGGTACAGCCAGGCAGACACAAAGCAAACCACAAGAGGTTACCTATAGCAATGGCTTTGACAAGAATATTGACATCAGCCTAAAGACTCGCTAAGAGCGAAGGCATAGTGAATAAGGCCAGAAGGCAGGCTGGGTCAGGGTGGAGGGAAGGCTGTGGGGGAGGACAGCAATTCGCAGGCCCCATTGGATGGCCATAGCTGATGGAGATTAGCACCCAGAGCTCTCAGCCAGCTGCGTTGGATGCTGTCGCTAAATCCAACGGGGACCATAAATCAGAGCCCCTCATCTAGCAAGGGCTTTATAATCGGTGGGAACATCTTTGTCTAAGGACTAAGTGCAAGTATCAGAAGCTGTTTTCTCTAGCTTGGCATTGCCAGAAAAGACTTCTCAGAGCAGATGCACACACAATGTAAGTCTGCACAGCCTCCCGTCCAAGCATTGCACGTGATCGGAGGAATCCAGACACCTCATAGGCTGCTTATATGCTGTCATTTCCCTTAACCCACAGGAGTACTTCCCTCTCGTTACTCCTCGACGTGCTTGGTGGCAGTAGCTGCAAACAGCTGAGGGCAGCAGGACTTTGTGATCACAGCTAAGGGGTGACAGAGATCCCACAGTTCCAGTGTGGAACAGGTCCCTCAATGTGACATTTTGGCTACCCTCTCCCTTCTGGTGCCAGAGCAGCTCTGCTCTGGAATCTGGTCTGAAATCAGGCCCGCATTTGCTCGTAGCAACCTCTGAGCTACTCAGAACATTTTCACGAGCCCACAGAATAAGACAAGATACCACACTGAGCATGAAGAGAGTCTTCTGTCATCTACCAGCTAATAACTAATGCAGTTCACTACATGTGACTTATCAAAGCAGAAAATAACATGGATGGCTACACAGAAGCCAGACTGACATTTCAGAGTTAGAAACAAGGAGATTTCTATTATAAATGATGAGCATGTTCGCATTCATTAAACATTATCATTTTCTAAATAAAAGCAGTTCCCAATAAGACACTTTGGAGGAAAGCCATTGTCTACAACTCATATTTCCCCTTATCGCATCGCAGCGTTTGCCAAATTTCCCATAAATGCTGATGTTAATTAGGAAAGCACATTTTCCCCCTGCGTAGTTCATTTTTGTTTTGCTCTTGAGTTACTTTATTGGTGAAGCTGCCTTGAGGACAATACCAGTTGGCAAATAAATTCAACATATGTTTAGTGTCTTTACATAGGTAGAAATGAGCTTTACTTCCCGGTCAGACCCTATGATATATCATTTCTAGCTTGTTGGAAGAGAAGTTAGAGGCAAAGCTTGAGGAAGACCAGAAATAAACCACCAACAGTCTCCGTATTTCCTCAGTTGTTAAAACAGCATGGCATCTGCTTTGTTCTTCCCGTTCTTTTTCTTTAAAGCAAAACCCCACTGTCACATTCTAACAAGTATTTGCTGCCAAGCTTTTTTATGTAAAGAAACCTGAGGTATAGTTCTGCAAAAACAGTGGTTTGCATTATTCTAATCCAAAGCTTAAAACCATCACCTTTCCCCAGTTAGCTTATTGATATAGATCTGGGTTTAATTTACATTTTTGACTAGATTATCTTCCTTAGATTGTAAACAGTAACAGGTGATTGAACCATGGGTTATTTACATTGTGATTGTCCCCAAAAACTTAAAATTGATGTATTTCTGAACATTGTTGATCCATTCTAAGAAGGAAAAAAACCCAAACCAACCAACCAACAAAAAAAAAACAAAAAAAAAACCAAAAAACAAAAAACCCCACACAACACCACCCCCCCACACACACACACAGCAGTATTTTCCAGACAATAGGATAGGATTTTTTTTAACTCAATAACATAGCCTCTAGAGCTCTGCAGAAGTATTCACTATTTAAAAGACTATTCCCAGGAAAGAGAACAAACTTTGGGAAAGAATAAACTGTCTTGACTTAAGCACGTGCCCAAATTCAAGCCATTGAAGAAGTCCCGTGGTGCTTAAATGTCACCGTGCAAATAGTTCCACTGAAGTCGGTCTGAAGTGATGTACGTGTAGACACCAGTGGCAGGCACTAATGTGGATTACCGATGCCCTCTCCACTACTAATTATCCCTAACCATGTCTATGGCTTGTGAGCTGTAATTAATAGAGGAGCCTGACATTACTTATTCACATATATGTTTTCCATGGGGTTTTTGCAGTACATAAGAAACAAGTCATACAAGACAAAATCTTCCCATAGGGGAAGTGTGGTGAAATCATCAAAAGAGGAGCAGGTCATGTTTTTCTGGCCTCTTCAAGCTGCTTCTCCGAAACATTAGGAAAGAAAAGACAGAAGGGATTCTGATGGTTAGGAGGCCAGCCAGGGACCCAGGAGGTTGGTTTCAGGTCCCGGTCCAGCCGTAAGCACCCCATGTGACCCTCAGGGAAGCTGCATATATATTGTACCCCAATGTAAAAAAAACAGTCTCTGGAGCAGCTACTTGGACCCCACACCCTTTTCCTTCCTGCTTCCCTCTCAGATAAGGGCTGTGCTCAGAGTCATGTTCCAAAAAGGAAAAAGAGAAGAATTTTCTCTTGGAGCAAAAGACCCTGAGATTCTTTTATATGCAATTCTGCTGGAAGGAGCAGGATGGGTGGCTTTGGAGAACAGTCCTCTGGCTCCAGGGCACTCACCAGGGAGGCAGCAGGTGCAGGTCACGTACATGGGCTCCCTGAGCTGCCATGTTCTAGAAGGAAGCGGCAGCCATGGGGTTACTTCGAGTCTGGTTCAGGAACACCTACCGCAGGATCCGTCTGAGATTTGTAGGCTAGACACAGCTCCTCAAGCCTAGGGGTGCTTCACCTCTCCTGTGCCGTTCAAAACAGGAACATCTCCTGAGATTTTATAAATGGGGACATGACTTCCTCTCCTCAGGGCATTCAAGGATGTGATTTCTTTTCCCTTTTGGTTTCTTCAGTAACAAGGGCCACATTCAAACACCAAAATATTTGCTGTTCTGGCCCTCGCTGTGCTTCGGTACATTTAAATACATATATATACCTGTATGAAGGCCACTAATTCCTATCGTTTTTTTGCGGTCCTCAGAAAAAAAAGATGACCACAAGGAAAAAGATACCTGAAATGGAAGAAGACCTAACTCCAGACAGGTAAAGAGAGGACTGTTTACCTGAGATACAGACAATGAGAGACTTCATCCTCTTTGCACTAGATAGGCCATCAACCCTTTTAGTTTTTAATTGCACAAGGAGCATCTCAACACAGTCACACTTACCAGCATCAGTAACCCTACAATAAAACTCTTAACATCTATAAACATCCATAAAAAGCCTAGATGATATTTAAGAAAACCCTCACGAGCTTGGAGCACAAACACTTCAGCTAAATCCTTTCGCATTCCCAGCAAACACCACTACCTTCTCAGTGACCCTCCCCAACTCACAGCTTTGCAGCACCACAAATAACAGGGCAACCCTAGTGGTACACACTACAGACCTTGTTTTTCCCCATCTTCAACAATGCATACAAATTAAGATGCCTGTTCCACAACAAACACACCATTAGAGCCAGTAGCCTCCATTAACTTCTGTCAGGTTAATTCCAGTATGCAAAGCTAAGCACCAGGAACATTTAGGGCAGGATAGTGGCCCTGTTTGCCTCTTTCCTAGCCTCTCTGCAGGTGCAGAAGCACCTGGCAGTTTTGTTAAATGTCAGATTTTCCATCCCAGCTGAAGCCTGATAACAGAGGCTGCAGACGGGGCCCCTGTACTGTATAAATCACCCTTCTTGTCTGAGGTATAATGTACTTGTCATATAAATCAGTTTTATTTATCAATAAGAGTACTGGCAAACCTGGCCACTTCTTGTGTATCCTTGCTCTTTTAAGCAACCTTATTTTATTTGGAGGATTTGAAAGGATTTCTTCTTTTGACATTACATTCTCAATGAGCTCGTGATGCATCCACTGATAATCCAGCCATTCTTCACCTGTACACGTCATACAGACACCTACACAGAGATACTGCCCCCGGGACCTGCTGACCCAGCAGCAGGGCAGGGCAGAAGCAGACCCAGCTCCCAAGAGAGCAGGGCTGGGGAACGGCAAAGACAAACACAATCACTGCAGGAGTAAGCACACAGGATTCACCCCACAAATCCCTTCGGACACGAACAGCAAGACCTGGGCTAGATCATTTGGGTGCTAGCAGTACACAATCAGTCAATGATCTCTCTACCTGCTTTAAAATAAAAAAACTCTCCAAAGAAATATTTAAAATAAACGTGTCATGGATTTTAACAGAGCATGACCACTCTTAGAAGAACGGTGCCAAAGTCTAACAAGCATACAGATATGCTGTGCTCTTAAAGTTACTCTTGCACATAGCTGCTTCTTTGTATATAAGCTTAATACAACATATAGCCAGTTAAGAACACAAGCTTTTCAGTAGCTGGCTTTTATTCAGAGTTTACGTGGCATTTTGGCTCCAGTGCTTCGCTCTTCCCTGCTGAGCAGGGAAGGAGGCAGCATTTCAGATATAACCAAGGAAAGCTCAGGTTCATCTCTGTTTCAGCATGGTGGAAGGGGCACAGAGGGCTTTAATCAAAACAGAGACTGAGCACATCACACTTACTCAGAGGAGACTCGGGGCATGCATCATTAAGCTTGCACAGTAAAAATAATAAGACAGGAAAAGTAGAAGTCATGCTCTCAACAGAACTGTCAGGTTAGTCCCATTCTACCTTCTGCTTGTTTTATGATGCATACTCAACATAAAATCACTGAGAATGAAAAAGCAGGAGTCAGAATGGCAAAAATCAACGTTGTCGAAGGTGCATTAACATTTTGTGTTTCCTTATTACTACTCCTATATTAATTGTGCCACTAACACTACATAAACATAAAACTTCTTAGCTGAAATGGAAAAAGGTTGCAGATGTCAGGTTACATATATGGCTTTATTAGCCAGCCGAGAGTTACTATTAAATATTTTTATTGTAGCAATACCAGAACATCCCAATTAAGATAGGTGACAAAGACAAAAAAAGCTCAGATATTGAAGGGAAAGGATGTGAAAAGCCCACAAACAGTGAAAGACCTAGAAAGGTTCAAATCAATATTGTTTATGCTAACAATAAGAAAAATCTCTAACAGGCTTTTTCATTTTATTTAATTCTTGAAGCAATATCAATCTATACAACCCAGTGCCAAAAATGTCATTTAAATTAATATTTAGATAAAACTCACAAAGAGAGAGTGAGGAGAATATCCACACCAATAGAAAACTGGATACAAATGTAAGCATATTAAATCCTCAATTACTGGGAGCTGTCCCCGATCACTAACGGAGACAGAAAGTATTGCACTGGAGAAGTTATGCTGTGGTTTCCCCGGTATTGTTTTCCCCCCAGTCCTCCTTTGGCCAGCACCACCCTAACACTTCAGCAGATGGACCACTGGTTACTCCGACTGAGTCATTCCTAGTATGTTCCCAATGAGATGAGGTCGCCTATTGCAAACAGAATAAATTCCAGGAAGAGTTAATGAATTACTACTAATTGGAGAGCTAAGTGAATAGGTATAGTTGTGTTAGGATTGCTATTATTATATAATTTAAAAATAATTTCCCAGTAATTGATATTAATGAATGAGTCTATTACACAAGCCATAATGGATCTTGCATCACCTGGAAATGGGTAATGGAATCTGTGAGAGGGAGCGATGCGGTGCAGGAGGTAGGAAGAGACTCCTTGCCATAACGCAGAAAAGGGTGCTTATTGATCTTGTATTGATGGAGCTAATCACCTTTACCTCTGAGCTACAAAATACATTTATAAAGCTGAGGAAGAGTAAATAACTCTGAAGCTATAGTTCAGTTATTGAAGGACTAAGCTTTTACTTACAGTGCCCTAGAATTTCTGAGTGATGTCTCCTGTCCATAGGACCATCGATTCTCTGTACAGAGAACTAGTGGAAGAAGGATTGCTAATAAAAGCCCAGGCTGTGAATCTCTCCGATTATGTTGGTAAAGTACACATTTTACAGCTAATACAGTGTTTAATCTAACCAAACCTCCAGCCATTCAATGTTCACTGACCCCTGTTTCCAGGCAAGAGTGAATTCAAGAATAATTACACTCTCAGGACTTTCAAACTTGACGATCTAAAGCCATGTATGCAAATCAAGACTGTTTCTGTAGGGTGCTTAGTACCTTTCACTTCTGCTGCTGAAACCAGGACCTGTTTGGTAGTGCTGATGCTTGGCTCCAAGCAGTAATGCCTGGAACCTTTGAATGTTTTTTGATGACACAAACTACACTGAGGTGGAACCTCATCCTTTTAGGAGGACTGGCCAGGCATTAGCGAGACACCGCAAACGTGACAGACTAGCGGTCCTCATCTGTCCAGAACATTTCCCAGATAACAACAACAAAAAAATCATACCTTCAGCATTTGTTCATTCAGCAGAGAAGACTTGCCCCCTTACCCCCACCTCTCTGCCCCTGAACTCTGAGCAGTGCTTTGAGGCATATCTGGCCCTTGATTTGAGTAAGACGTGTCTGTGCCTAGTTCTGCATTTCATATTCCTCTTGCCCAGTTTCCGTTACCTGCAGCTGCAGTCAGACACACTTGCCTATGCTCTACACAGAGAGGAAAAAAAAAAAACAAAAACAAAATAACCCAACACCACACACTTGCAGGCTGCACAGGGAACTGACACTATCTCCAAAAGCATTTGGTGACAAAGTCACAGCAACCTTAGCAGCAAACCCCCCAAAATTCGGTTGTTTCAAAGGCCACCATAACTTGAATTTGCAGACATCCAGAAGCAGCAATGCCACTGGCTGTTGGTACACTACAGATCTGAGCCAGAAAAGCTGGATTCACATACATCACCTCTAAATGTTTATATAAACTCCTAGAAGCACCAATTATTGCCTTCAGAGTCTTTGCCCACTCTGTTGAAGGCTGAATTAACAAGTATTCCATCCATTTTATGCTCATTAAAGATCATGAAGTGAAGTAATGGAAGATTTTCATAGAATCATAGAATTGTCAAGGTTGGAAAAGATCCTTAAGATCATCGAGTCCAACCGTTAACCCATCACTGCCACGTCCATCTATACCATGCCCTCAAGCACCGCATCTGTCCGTTCTTTAAATACCTTCAGGGATGGAGACTCAACCACTTCCCTGGGCAGCCTGTTCCAATGCCTGACCACCCTTTCGGTGAAGAAGTTTTTCCTAATATCTAACCTAAACCTCCCCTGGCGCAGCTTGGGGCCGTTTCCTCTTGTTCTGTCACTTGTTACTAGGGAGAAGAGACCGACCCCCACCTCGCTACAACCTCCCTTCAGGCAGTTGTAGAGAGCAATGAGGTCTCCCCTCAGCCTCCTCTTCTCCAGACTAAACAACCCCAGCTCCCTCAGCTGCTCCTCATAAGGCTTGTGCTCTAGACCCTTTACCAACTTCGTTGCCCTCCTCTGGACACGCTCCAGCACCTCGATGTCCTTCTTGTAGTGAGGGGCCCAGAACTGAACACAGCACTCGAGGTGCGGCCTCACCAGTGCCAAGTACAGGGCATTCATTATTCCTTCATTCACCCAGCCAGTACCATCAAGGTCTCTTCTGCCCAACAGACATTCCCTACCGCAGATGTTTAGAAAGCACATCTTAGCCAGTGGATAATAATTAACAGCTGGTAACATCAAACTTGGAAACGGGCTGAGATGGCTTTGGGCCATCTTCCCTTGACCCCAAGGTTTGAAGCTTTGGCTCCTCTGCAGTGCAAAGGGCTGCTCCAAGTTACACTGGCAGCATTAGCTTCTCAGCAGCAGAAGATACTGGGCACAAAAAAGTGCAGCGTCTAGCGATACTCACCTGGCTGCCTACACCTGTGCCAGGTCCCCCTCTTGTCCCAGCACAGATGCTGGCCCCTGCAGACTTGGCAGCAAGGAGGTGGCCCAGACTGTCAAAGCCAGCTCTTCTCCACTCAAAACTCAGTCATGCTCTTGAGCTGCCAGAACAAGATACAGAAAGCATTTAAAACCGGCCTAGGATTTGGACCCCCCCTTTTTTTTTTAAAATACCAAAAAGTCTGCCCCTTTAAAGTTCCAAGGACACAGTCAAAGCCTGCAGAAAAATTAAGTCCTCATCTGCTCGGCTCGTACAGGGCTGAAGTCTAAGGAAGGTCACTCACTCCCCGTTCCTGGGGAAAGGACAAAGAGCGGAATTGCGCTACACAGCGAGTAAAGGCACTGAAATGTCCCCCTCTATGACAAACTGACATCACTGAACTAATTTTCTTGGTGACCTTATCTAAATTAGTCAGAGAATATCCACTGTGATTTATGTTCAGTTGCAATTAAGCACTTTGATGCCTTCTAATTAAAACTGTGAAGATTAATTCCTATCCAGTTCTTTTGATTTCTCCTTAAATAAAAGATAAAACCTGAAATGAATTTTATTCTTCAGAGGGGAGGGGGCAGTTGCACCAGCACTTGTCTGCCTTTTTGCCCCAAAATTACAACTCTGCTTTCTCTTAACTATTGCTAACTTACCTCTGCTCCAGAGAGCTCTAGTGCTTTTTATCTCCAATAAAACATAATCTACTATTATTTTTCAATAATATTCACCGTAACAACTTGTATTTTATGCTAAAAAAATAATCATTGACTACATTGTCACAACTAATTTTCTTGCTTGTGGCCCATCCTCCTGGATCTCTAACGTGTCTTGTATATGGACTTTGACAAGGCAAGCAATGTGATTATGGCTCTGTAACAAGAGCTGAGGCAAGATTAGATTGTTTCAGTTCATGTCAGGGATTTTTAGTTTTCTTGGGTTATTTTGTGGAGGGGTTTCTTTTGTTTAAAAAAAAAAATATACAAAAACCAACCAAACAAAAAAAAGGTGAACTGCAAAGCAAAGAGCCCCACCAAATTAGGTGACACACTTAAATGTCTAACACAGTGACAAGCTGAGATGTGATGCAGCTAGGGGAAAAGCTTGTTAAAATAGCTTTTCCCTCTTTTTGAAATGCTTTTGATAGACCATGGTTCACTGGGATTCCAGCCCTGCGAAATCCCAAATCTAGAAGTCCTTTGCCAGCACTGATTTATGGTGCTACTAATGATTCTTCTCCACAAAGTTTCTTTAAGACATTACTTGAGACCGACTGCTCTGGATGCCTTCCACAGTCTGGAAGGGAAAGCCCACAGTGTGTTTAACTTCATTTTTCTTTCCAGTTCACCTTTCAGATTTCCCAGGGCCGCATTCCACATCAACATTGCCCCCTTTGAGTCCCTGTCCCTTGCTGGTGCCGGGGGTGCCAAGAGCAAGTTATATTGGTATTCTGGGGTAGTTTTTCATTACTTGAGTTATGCATTTTGCAACAGTGTCGTGTCACATTTATTAAGCCCGTGCTTCCTCCCTACAGGCGAGTACAGCTGTCTGGGGACCACACTTCGTCAGGTAGATATAGAGCCCGTGCCCTCTCTTGCAGATGTCAGACAGCTAATAGCACTGTATGGAATATTGCCATTAGGTAAGAGCACAGCAAAAATTACTGGAGGGCAGGATACAATGGCTTTGCTTCCTGTCAGTAACATGCATTTTTACTGGCTTTGGCAGGGCTTGATTAATCGTAATCTAAAGCATTTTGTGGTATAATTGTTTTTCAATTAAGTCTTCTGAGTGAAGACCGTATCATTTTAATAGCACATAAAGGAGCTTGCACAGGCTATTGTCAGGTATTGCATTTCCATACCATCTCTGTTTGCATGTTAACAGTTTGTGAATGGCAGCGCATAAAAGGAAACCACTTGGGAAAGATAATAGCTAAAACAAGCTCCAGTGATCAAAATTAATCAAGTTAAGGGAAGGGCTAAGGTTGCAATTTACCTTTTACAAGCTGGCTAATGTTACTCAGTACTAAACAATGCAATCATTTAAGGAATTAGTCTGAATACATTTTGTACGTCGGAGAACATGCTTTTAAATGCCCTTGCAGTCTTAATGCCAGACTTGGCCAACAAGGCTTTGCTGGGTCAGGTTGTTTGCTTTTAGTGTAAAATCTGTCCCATATTTTACTTGGGAATGGCATTAAGCCAAACTCCAGTGATTGCAAGAAGTGCCTGTCTCAAGGGCCTCTACTCATACTTCGCTTGCATCTTTTTCCATTCCCGCTTGGATTTCAGGGAAATTTTAACTAGGCATATTGTCCCAAGGCTGTGTTGTTGTCTGCTCATCCACTTTATAGGGCAAAACAGCTGACACCTCCCTGCCTCCCATTCTGGCAAATGGAGCAAAGCTGACTCAGAGCTTCTGCTGCTCCCTCCGCCTTTGCATGCCTTCCAGCAAGACCAGTGCTAGGCTATTCTGGACGTATGTGGCTCTCCTTGGGGATTTCCTGGCTCCCCTGTCCCCAAAGCAGGCTCAGTGTGCCGTAGAGAGCTCAACGTAGTAGTGCAAAGCCTGCTTCATTCAGTTTTCAAGTAGAGAAGAGCACTGCTTCTGCCCTACAGCTCAATCTGAAGAGTCAGGTTAACGAACAAGATTCTAGCAGCACCCCTTGCCTTCAACCTAGATGGGGCTTTTCCCATCTACAACACTCTCAGCTGGTTTGGGGTAAACCCTCGGGGGTTGGCTGCAAGTTTGACCGCAGGCAGCTGAAAGAGCCCAGCAGTTATCCCTGTCTGCACTGACTGCAATGTGGTATTTCACATACCGGGCAACTCCACCAAGGTTATGTTTTAACACCATCTAATCTAGTGAAATCAAGCCCCAAGACAGCCCCGAGGCAGGAGGACAGAGAACCCATAAATTTTCTGCCGTTTATATAATTGGCAAAAATTCTAGGATGAAGAGACCCTGGACTAGTTAAACAAACAAAAAAGTATTTGCAAAAGCAGTTTGAAAAATGCCTTTTGAATTAAAAAGATACTGCATGAGCCAAAAAAGGCACAGGAAGGGTTTCCCCTTTTGAGCGATGTGTTACAGATGACACTTTACTTAGTTGGCCTCAGAACTAGTGAATCACTATATAATTGTTTACATATAGAATTGAAAGCTTTACTCAAAATAGTCACCTGATGGGAAAGAAAACTCCAGCTTAAACAGCACTGAGGAAATTATAAGCAGCTGAAAGGAGAAATAGTAGAAGATATACTTCATCTTTAACCACAGAGGAGTCTGCTGCTCCCCTCATAATAAATCTATGTGTAATGGTAATAGATTGGTACGGAACGACCAAATATTAATAAAGCCTGGGTGGCTGACAACTTCACTACATCCTGCACTGCGCTGAAATAATGACGTTCATCTTAGCACTCAGTCCACTGTCATTTATTTGGGACATTAAACCATTAGGACACAGATAGGCAGCCTGATTGGATTTGTTTTTAAATACCATTCTTACCTCACTGTCCCTCTTTTCCTGGAGAACTTTTCCAGGCTAAGCCGTAGGCTCCCTCCACAGCCCATCATCTTTGGGGCTGGTTTCCCCCACAAGTCCCCTAGTCTGATAAACACCAGTCTCAAAAGACCAGAAGTAGCAGATGCTCACACAAATTTGCAAATCTGACTTCGTAACAACCACCACTGCTAATACAGGACATTTTCAGGCATCAAGGCAGTGATGATACTGGACTACCAGTGCGTACGGATAAAGCATTTGACATTTCCTCCTACTTTCATCTCCGGAAGTACACCTATACCTACTTCAGGTACAGAGCTGCAGGAAAGACAAGTTCTACCACCATCAACTACCAAAATCTCTCCCTCTGCTTCTGTTTTCACAACACGGGTGGTTTTGCTAGGCTTTCCCTGGTGATGGAGCTTTTTTTACAGCCCAGAATGAATTTACCTGGAGCAGCCATAGATACAGATTTAGAAATGCTGACCAGTCATTGCTGCTGGCAGAGCAAGTGAAGCATAGCAACCCTGGTATCTGCATCTGCTCACCTGAATAAAATGAAGGGAACAGAAAAGGATCCTCCTTCTCCCAGCAGATATATCATACCTGCTCTGCAACACACCGCTGCCATGTATCATACCTGCTCTGCAACATGCCGCTGCCATGTTCCAGACTGAGGAATAGCATTGGCTCCTCTGCAGATGAGCTAACACCATGCTCAGAGGGGATATCAGCAGTGAAGGATTTTGGAGTACAACTAACCTAAGTGACAAACAGTTAGGGTCCCCAATGCTCACTGAACAGCAGTAACACTTCAGAGGAAAAATTACCAAAAAAGGGAGGTGTAGGCAGAAGTTGGAGAGAATAAAACACATGGCAGCATCTGTTTTCAAAATCCCTGACAAACAGCTCCAACAGATAGTCCCGTTAGTTTGTTTTCTTTAAAGATGGGGAAGCTAGAAATTGTCATTTTGGACAGGAGGAGGAAGGAATTCTGCTAGTCCTATGTGCAACATGAGTCTACACCCTTGTCCAGTTGCAGAAAGCGAGGACCTGCTCTGACAACAGATGCGAAGCTTAAAGCCGCAGGTACAGCTCTAACTCTGCCCGACAGCTGAGGGAGGGAGCTAGCAACTGCTGTGTAACAGCAGGCACGTGGCCCTGTGCAGAGCACCGGGCTCGTCAGAACACACAGCCACCAGCAACCCTTCCACTTTGGCCCTCTTATCTCGTGTCTGTCTTCAAAAATTTACCGATGAATTACAGCTCTTTTAGCGCACACAGATTTAGAGCTGAAGTTTGCCCATCAGATGGCACAAAATAAGGGTCATTGAGTTTGGCTACAAACAGGGATGTTAACACAAATGTGCTACGGCCACAACCCGAGTTATACAGAATTGAACTCAAGAGCACTTGTGCCATATTAAGGAAACAATGAATTCACCTTATAAATTATTTACAGTGAACAAGGAAGATTAATTCCATTACCTTTATGGCTGATTTAAATGAAAGCAATAACAGTGCCTTATGACTTTTTACAGGTTCCCAAACAGTCCATGAGAAGGGTCCTTTGGTGAAAGCCTTGTTATTAGCTGGACCCGCTGGTGTTGGAAAGAAAATGCTGGTCCATGCCATCTGCACAGAAACAGGAGCCAACCTCTTCAATTTATCTGCTTCCAACATTGCTGGGAAATATCCAGGCAAGAACGGCCTGCAAATGATGTTCCACATGGTTCTCAAGGTATTGTGTGTTTTCTGGTTTGTTCGTTCGTCACATCTTTTGTGGGACAAATAGGGAACTGAATTGTAGTTCCTCCATACAGAGGTACCCACCTGTCCTACGAGGGCAAAGCTGCCCAAGGGCCAAAGGACTGCCAGCCCAATCTGAAATTCCCTGCCTGCTTTCAGGGTTTTCCAAATCACTTGCTGCCAACCCAATGCACGCACACCACCATAGGGGATTTAAATGCCCCTTGAGAAATCACCTGTATTAGCCATATTTTTCACGTTAACATTCGTGCAAGCTTCGTGTTACCTTTACCTACAGTGTTTTTCATATTCAAGAAAACTGTTCTCTGGTTATATGCGCATCAGTCAGGAATGCTTGCCATGCAGCATTTAATCAAATATTAGACCGGGGGTGGTCAAAAATTTCCTTCCTGGGACTGTTGCTGTAAACCAGCTCTCCCCTATACTGCTCTCTGTTTACCAATCAGCACGGTTTTCAAAAGAGGGAATCCTAGTTCAGGATTACATTAACAGAAACGTATGAGAAGTCTGGAAATGAAAGAAGGCATATGAACTGTGAAGAACATACCCCAAATCCTCTTTTTTTTAAAAAAAGACACTATCCTGGCAGCTTTTCATCCACATTTTAAGTCCTCAGCATTTCTGCTAAGGAAGGAAGCTGGTAAATGTTTCCAGACGAAATAATCTTAGAAAGAAAAGACACAGTACATACACTAGAAAAAGCCAAATACAATATTTTTCCAGTGCCAGAGGCCTACTAAAAGACTGAATTCAAATTGGCTTTCTCTGGGATTTATCAGATGTATTTTATTAAATCCAGTATTATAGCAGGTTTTGTGACAGGTGCCTCCATCCCGAAAAAAGACAGGTTTCACAATTAAAAGCAAGGCAATCCCCAAGGACCTTATTTCTTGCTGGTCAGAACAGTGCCTAAGGAAAAACAATGGTGCCACGATTGCACACTTTTGATGCTCTAATACTAATGCTGGGTCTAGCACTCCCTGACACAAGCTAGTGCCATTAAACTGAGCTAATACTCCCTTTTCCTCCCTCCGGTCTGCACATTTCACCCTTCTCCACTTCGTTCCTCTGCCCTCATCAATAGCAAGGGCCACATCTGGCTGCAGGCACAGCACACACACCGTCCTTTCCACCGTCTAGTCCCTGCCTGAGTACAAGGCCTTTAAACACAGGGGAAAGGAGGGCAGTTTTTCTCCTACAGAAGGTTCTAGCTGAAGATAAGAGGTTTTGTATACATGCATATGTGTAATATGGAACTGGAACATGTGTAAAATGTGGATGTATATCTATATACATTAGGCATCTAAGTATGTACATGTGTAATGTGTATATATAAGACTAAATATAGGTATATAAAAACCCTTACACTTTTCCACATTACTTAAGAACAAATGGAAACGTTATCCAACACCTCCTCCGAAATTACAGGGAGCAGCCCAAGCTGACTTCTGTACTGTAGCTCTTACAAAAACAGCCATGACGCTGGTGAGTTACAGGAATGGAAGTTGCTTGCAGTCAATCACACAAAATAAGGGCTGATCACCGAAAGATTCACCACGTCTCCATGATCAGACACTTCTGGTCATGGGGGGTTTTGCCAGCAGCAATTGCGACTGTTGTCAAGCAAGCTTTCCACTCCAGCTTTCCAGAAGAGCCAGTCAAGCAAAATACAGACCTTCCACTTATGGTTGTAAGTGAATGACAGGAAACATGACAGTTCTTTTTCTGTTATCGTACCATCCATGTAACCATTGAAAAACACAGATTTAGTAAATAAGAATTAATGGTGCTCTGTGATAAAGGTGAAGTAACCCTGCACTTTTGATTACCTATCGCATCTGAGAACAACAGAGTTTCTGTAATGAAAGGAAACTCTGGAGAGCATAACACGACCATTAGGAAACTTTCCGTCCATAACTGAGTGTTGGCTGCTGACAGTTGTTTCGTGGGAGACACCCTAAACAAGTGAATAGCATTGGAAGAAATGGAACTTTAATTTGTTTCAGATGCAAGAGCCAAATTCTTTTTTCCCCTCCCTTATTTCAGGGAGGAGACTTGCAAGAGACATACCAGCCCTGATCCAAAAAGAGAGGCTTGTGTGTTGCTCAAACCAGGCACTCTAAATGTCATACAGAGGAAATGACTTCTCATAGCAGAACAGGAAAACACTGACATTTCAATCAGCCTATTCAAAGGAAACGTAAGGAAGATTAATAAAGAATAGGAAAACTATTGAAAGAAGCTGCGAACACCAAGCCTGAGAGCTTGTGTTCTCCGTAAAGGCACAGCAAAGCCTGCCAGGTCAGCTCCACTTCGGAGTAAAGAGAGGATCTGTCTCTAATATAGAAGCATTTCCCAGCAGTCCCCAAAACAAAACTCATCCTTCAAGCGTGAAGCAGAGCATGCTGGAATATTTCAATTAAGCCACATTTTCCATGTATTGAGCCAGCCTGAACTCAGTGGAGCTCTCTGCCAGCTTCTGCCAGCCAAGGGCTTGGTTCTCCCATGTTCCGATCATGGCACAAAGCATTGCAGCAGCACAACAGCTTACGTAAAAGATGCAAAGGACAGGGAAGGGCACATAGAAACAGCAGCGAATCCAGAAAGGACCAAGGAGAGAAGGTAGAAGGCATGATTCCTCAACACGGAGATGCAAAAATGCAGGTAGTTCATAAGGCTTAACTCCAGGGCAGTAAAAGTGGCAAGCACTGGCCTTCCATTAGCAACTGTAAGGCAGCCATCAGGTTAATCACTACCAGAGCGAGTGAACACCTCTTGGGTCCTTTACTGGGGCCGCGGTAGCGCACAGAAAGCGCATTGTACAAAAAGCCACACATGGGAAAATGTTATTAGTGCAACACTGACCAGGCTAAAAGGTTGGGAAAGAGGTGACCAGGAGGAAATACCAGTGGAGAAGTCATGTGTGTGTGTATCAACAGCTCAGTGTGTGCTGTGCAGCTGTCTCTACTGAACAAGGAGTTTTGCAGAGTAGCAAGCTGCAGAAAAGTATTTCAACACCGTCACTGTTGGGGACTCTTATCAGGCTATTTGGTTATACTATTTTGCAAGTCAGAGGCTACTATAAAAGTATTATATCAAAAGGAATATGATGGAGTTGAAGATTAAATGATATAATACCATAACATAATTTTGAAGTCTATCATTAATATTTTTTCCACCGAATCAGGTTCATTTATTTGTAAGCACTGCTGTATTGTCTCTTCAGACAAGTCACTTTTCTGGCAGGCTGAAGAACCAGGTACGGTTTACCACAGTACAATCATCAGAAGTCTGTGCCACAAAAGACTCTTCCATTCCATTTGAAATTTAGGGAGTACAGTCAGCCTTTCTTCCAGGCATCCCAGAGCAATTTTTTTATCTTGGTGCAGTGCAGCCCACGAGAAACGTAGACCCTCAAAAAGCTAAATACGACCAACTACAGAGTGTTGTTTCTGTGACAAAGCAGCTTTGCACTGTGTTACTCTAATGTCAAGAAAAAAAAAAAAACAAACCAAACAAACACCCGCACGCATCCTGTTGGAAGACGGTATTTATAGTTATTTTCTGTCTAGCAAACCAGACTACAGTGGCATCATCACTGCAGCACTAGAATATTTGCAGCACTAGAATATTTGCCTGGTAAAGCTCCCACATTTAAGGTCTAATGAGAGGTTTCAGGATCTTGCTGCTTTTGAGCATTTCTAGGAATATGAACTACAGAGAACTGAGCAGTTTTCAGCAACCAGTGGAGCTTCCAGAAAAATCTTAGTCTTGGGTCTTTTTTTTTAAAAAAAAAAAAAAAAAATCCATCAAAACCTTCAAGTACGGAGGAGCCTTGTGCACATGTACCCTGCAAGAATCAAGCGTCTGCATTTTCAAGTGTAGCAATTTAACTGTTCAACTCTGGCTCTCAGGTTTGAAGAGTTCCACCCAAGGCTTTCAAAAGTGATACATGTTGATAGGCAGCAGGATGAGAAGGCTTTTTTTTCCGTAACGATTTTCCTGAAGAGCAAACCAAGGCTCAGTGACCCACGGGAGCTGGTTTGCGGCCACTGCGGTATTAGAAGGGTTAAGGAGCCATCTGCTGGCAGCTCCAACAAATTGTTGAATGCAGCAAAGCTAATAAAATTTCAATTACAAATTAATTATGTACAGTGCATTTAATTATCCATGGATTCAAACTGTCTGGATAATTCAAATGAAGAACTTGCGCGGGGGATATACAGTCTACTACGTATCTGCCAACAATTTAAATTAGGTGCCGATGGATTCTGGGTGTCTGATCTGTCTTTAAAAAAAAAAAGAAATAACCCTCTCCAAATGCAGTGTGTTGAATTCCATCCTATTACTGTTTACCAACACCAGAAAATTACATGCAGGCCACTTTATACATTCAGATCATTGCCTTTAAGCAGAAAGCACAGGAAAGTATCTCAAAGAGCCAGAACAAAGCTTATTCATTGTATTTCTGCTTACTGGGTGGGGAAATAGAGGGGATAAAAAAAGACCACTACAGGTGTGAAAACAGTGAGCACCATTCCTGAAACGTTAAAATTAAACTGTATGGTCTGATTAAAAACTTAAGGCTCCATTTTAGAGGGCTGCTAACCACAGAAGCTGTCTCTGCACCAAATGGGGAAGATCTGCGCCTCCCTGGCTGTGGCGGCCCCACTGAAGGGACAGCATGGTTCCCTTTGAAGTACACAGAGTTCAACCCTTGCCAGCAGCTTTGATAGCCTCTGTAACCTCCCCCACCCTCATTCCCCCGTCACATCCCACGGCAGCATCAGACACGCAGGTATGGAGAATGTATTGTGGAACAGCCACCCAGCTCCCCAGGCTTCATGCAGCTGCACTGCCCACAACAAGAAAATTACTGTTCCTACGAAGCAAACGCACAGCACCTCTTTGGCCGTAGACACAAGCAAAGGGGGAAGAAAGCACTGCCAGAAGAGTAGATCCCACAGTGACAGTCTAGCAGGGTGGTAACGCACACACCCCGTCTGCAAACTGGAGTGGACAGCAATGCCACAAGCCCAGTCCCCGCTCGGGGTAAAATCAGTCTTCAAGGGGAAGAGTCTCCCACGGCTTCATCTCCCTCCTGACATCTTCTCCAGGCACACACCGAGCTGGAGCGAAAAAAGGGCATTATCTTATGTTTCAGGAGGTAAGAGTCACCATCAGAAAGGCCCAGCTGATAATTCACTCATCCGAGGGTCTCGGAGTCAGAGTTTCCACACATCACAATAGATTTCACAGCGGGCGTACAAAATGCAAATGCAGTTCTTTAAGAAGCTGCAGGTTTCTTTTAGCAACTTAAACAGCGTATATTTTTCTTTATTTTTACAAAGAATACCAGTTATCCCGTCTTTGCCCTATGACCACACTACATTACACTTCTTTCATCACCTGTTTCCAGGCCTGTTTACAGATATCCAGGAGCTAACTTAATTCACCTGCAAGTGCCAGTTGGTAGGACTGACTTGCTTTTCCTGCAGGTGCCGGAGCCTGTGACTAGCAGGATACTCAGCAGAATATCCCTGAGCCTAAGGCTGCTGCACAGCTCAGTTTGGTGAAAGCCAGTCTTGCCCTCTCAAATGTGCCACAGTGTGTGTGCAGGCTTAGGAGTATGCCAAACATACCTCTGAAAATAGATTAAAAAAGCATCTGGCCTTAAAATGGCAGATACTATCACTCTACAATTTTAGTCCGTCATGTCATTCCAGCTTGTATACTCAATCCACAGCTGGACTGAGAAGTTACCCCTTAAGTTGCATGTAAACATTAGCACAACTGCCTAGGTCCACACATCGGTTTCTGCAGGATTTTCACATTATCTTTCGTGATACAAAGTTCTTATTTTTTAAGCCCTCATTACCAATGCTAAACATTGGAGTTCCTGCCTTCCAACAAAGGAAAAAGCTCAGTTTTCCTCAATGAAACCATTCTGAACTGGGAGGTACCACTTGACCTATTCTAGGACTGATGTATGACCATAAGTAAAGTGTCACATGCCGAAGACGGCATTGCTTCCACTTCATCCCATCAGCAAACCAAACAAGTTTAACAGCCCTCATTTACTGTTCTTTTCCCCCTCTCTCCAATCCAGTTTTACTGTACAGACACACACACACTTGGTGCTTTTGAAATGCAACCATAAAAATGAACAGTGGTGCTTTGAAGAAAGGTGTTCATTACTTAATTCTTTCTGCACTGTCTGTCAAACAGACACTAAGCTTATGATGTATACAACCTAGCGATTTTTGCTGCTTCCAGGAAGGGAGCTTACGTTTCAACTGAAGTGGGGGGGGGAGGAAGGCAGAACAGAAGAATGCCGTCTCTCTCTCTTGTTACCCATTGACTCCTCGAGCCATCACTTTTGTTGCTGAGCAAACTAGCACAGCTCTGAAAGTGATTAAAATTTGGCAGAAGAATGTCTAAACCGCTGGTGTTTCTATAGCAATAGGGAGAGCGCAAGATGTGAAAAAGCCTGTAGCATTGCTGCCATCCTGCTGTGAACCAGAGGTATAGTGCCTGCGACTTCGGAGCCAGAAAGCCCATTTGTATAGACCTCCCCCCTTCAAATTTAACAGGTGCCATTTTAATTCTTGGGCTAACTGCGAATTAAATGCTGCTCTGCAAGGCAGAAGATTGCACATCAGCCTATTTTGCTTCAAGATTGGTACCCTCGCTTCTCATGCAATAGCCATATCTTGCCTGTCTCTCCATCCTTACTGCTCTCAGAAAACCATGGAGAGTGGGATCCTGCGGGCAGGGCAGCCAGTCTAAAGCTGCTGCTGGTCTTTCATTTGCCAGTGAACTCCAAGTCCAGGCTTCCTTTTGCAGAACTGCAACTGAATTTGGGTTGAGAAATAAAATAAGCATAGCAGTCAAAAGGATCCCATTTGGGCTGGGTTCTTAATGCTAGATTCCCAACTAGAAACGGTTTGCCAAGACCACTAAGCAGAGCCAATGCTACCCATGAGTGCCAAACATTTCAGGGGAAAAAAAGTCAGACTAATTTTAACTGCTGAAATACAGATTCAAAAGCATAATTATAAGCACCCAGGTATGAAATTGTAGCCATTTTAATCAATTTACTGCCTTCTCTCCCCCATTTTCTCTTAGGTCGCTAAGCAATTGCAGCCTTCAGTCGTGTGGATTGGAGACACGGAAAAAATATTTTCTAAAGCAGTGCCGAAGGCTGAAGAAGCGGTGAGTTGCTCCTTTTTTATTTCGCTGCAGATAATTTCTCCTGTTGCACTACAACCGACACAAAGGGACAAGTGTATTTCTTAGCGTTGCACATACCAGTATGACCAGACCTGCTAAAGCTTGCTTGATAATAGCTTGCCTCACTAACATTTTTTTTCTTTTAAGAGAGTCTTGTGACTTCTTAAGGGCCCCCAAGAGGTCACATTTCTCTCCTACACCTATACTTGCTTTATTTAAAAATAGTCCAGTCACTGCTCATCAGTGCACTGAAAAGTAGAAGAGAATGATGGAGAATTTCAAAATATGAGGCAAGAAACTAAAAGCTAAGATGAGCTTAAATTGTTCAGCTCTATTAATTTGAGAAATTGGATGGAGCCAAAGTGAACAATAAAGTAACAAGGATAAATTTCCACTGTGAAAACAAAGAGCCTATATTAAATAGTTATGTTTACAGATTATTTTCTTTGGGCTCCCAGGAGTCCTATTGCTATTGCTTCCATTCCTTCCTCTCTTATGTAGCTTCCCCACTAGAAAGAAAATTAAAACACTGCCCAATAGGCACAGCAACTCAACCACCACAGCAGAGAGCAATTCACCTGAAATCCTGATTAGATTCACACTGCTTGCAAAAGTATTTTACTTTTAGAGCTCCAGGTGAAAAATTACACCTGTTTTCTTAAGGCAAGTCCTGTGCATTTAGGCTGTGGGGTGGACACAAGCCTGTATTTTGGAAGACCAATGAAGTGTCACCTTGGATGGGGCTGTTACTTCCGTGAGGGCTGTGTAAGCTGATGGGTGAGCAGCAATTGATGCCCTTCAGTGGTCCCCACCCCAAAAGAGAACCTTTCTCTTGGGCTCAGCCCCTGACAGCAAGTGCAGATGGGGATTAAAATTAAGACTAGAGGCCAAAAATTGCCTGGAGTACTTATGACCTTTGTCTGCTTTGATAGCAAAGAAAACTTCTCATCCTGCCCACCTCAGAGTTGGGGGTATCACCTCTGTTCCTGCTATTGTATCCCAAGACCTGCAGGTATTTAACAAAATATCTCGTGTTCTTGGTGGGAGCAAGCAGCTCCAGGCTTGAAATCACTCATGTCCAAGGTAGTTCACAAGATAACTCGTATTTGGAGCCAGAGAAGATGAAACAGGAGGGACAGGGAGGGGTGACTGGCAGTCTGGGGAGCCTTCCTCAGGAGCACTAGAATTTTGGAGATGAGCAGCTAAGCTCAGCCCTCAGAAGCCAAAGTGAGTGGAATTTACTTTGCTCATCCCAGTGTGACATTTCTGTCACTGTGACTGAGAACCTGGTAAAAGGCAGCCTTAAATTCTTCAAATACCCACTAGAAAAGCACTCTCTCTCCAGCCCTCCCAAAAGGATGCAAAGCAGTCAAATATCAAGTACATTATGATAAACCCCATTGCTGAGGATGATGTGCAAGCCGTTCAGCTACTCAGTTACACAAATAGGGGTCACCTTCACAATTCCCTCCACTTTTCTCCAGCTCAGGTCCACGTGATGGCTGAAATCATAGCTTGCCTCTTCAACAGCCCTTCTTGCTACTGACATCTCTTTCAAAGTGGAGGAGATATTATTAGCTTCCAGGCCACATCCCTGAAATGTGCACGCTGCGAACACATTAGTTTCACAAGCGTAATAGGAGCTGCCGACACATTAAGTGCCAGTCTGGCTTAAGAGACTTAACATGAGCGGAGTGTTTAGCTTTGGCTCTGATACTGGTTCAATCATTTAAAATTAAGATTCCTACAAGCTAAGCAATGAACATTTGTTGTAACCAACTCTAGATCGAGGGAATCCATGAATATCATTTTTCACCCCAAAAAATAATGCTTTAAATGCTGGGGATAAATTAGGACTCATTTTCACCAGTAAGAGGTGAAATAGGAGTATTAAAAATTCTCTGCATCTCTTAAGAGTCATTTTTTCCAGCAGAGCACATACTGCAAGCCCAGAAAACACATCTCACTTGAAGCAACTATTATCTTCTATCAGTCATTTCAGCGAGACGGGATTCCTCTACCCTCTCCCACCTCCAAACCTAAAATAATTTAGTAATTCTCGCTTTTCTAGCAATATTAATGTCTGAAAACATCTTGGAGAACATTTGTATTTCCTTCCAATACACATGAAGAGGAGAAAAGCTTGAAGCCTATGAGTAGCAACAGATATATAAGTCAGAGTAATTTAGCCAACATAAAACATGTTAAAAACAAAGTAAATCCACATTTCAGATATTGCTGTGACCAGGTGCTCCCTGGCAGACCAAAGGTGACAAAATTGGCTAAAACTTCCAAGGTAGATATGTAACATCAGCTTGTTTAATCATCAGAGAAGCCAAGTTCATTACCAGAAGCTTCCCAACAAGGGAGCGGCAAAGACTAGATAAGAGCTTGTGATTTGAAGTTGTGCCGTCAGACAGCAAGCATACTATTTAGGCGTGGACAGAGCGACGTCCTTTCTTTCTGAGCAAGAGAAAAGCCAAGACTTCTCCTTGACTCCAGGACAGACCTCTACACTTATGAGGCACGTTCATTGGGAGCAAACAGAGGCATCCTGCTCTCCTGGGAGCACTGGGTACACAGGCACAACAAGTTGGAGAGCAGCTGGCATTGAGCGCTGGCCATAGGAATAGTTCATCCAAGAGCAAAAACATGAGCTGGGTGCATCGACCTGGCAAGTGACCTGTCCATGCTCCAAAGTGGGACATAAACCAAGACATTCTCAACTCATTATCATGATTAAGCAATTGGCCAACTTGGGAAGATGCATAGTATGACCCTGAGAATAAAAAGAATGAGAAAACAGGCATATTGTAATTGAGACAAGTTTAGCTAGAAAACAACTGTGCAACTACCCCAAGACGACTTAGGAGATTCCTTATTGATTTCCTGCTTCCCCCTCCTCCATAGCTTTCACTGCAAAGAGCTTCGTCGCCTTTTTGTCAGCTACCTGCTACTGCAGACAACAGAAAAACTGGATCACAAATATCATGCCATGTAGATCCAGGGGTGTTTATAACTGCCTTTTAGCTGAGGAGGTTTGCAGGACATAGCTTCTTCCTTATTGACATTAAGGAAGGCTAAGCTGAAATTGAAGCTCAAGTCTCTCGGGGAGCTACCTACTATATAGTAAAAAACCACAAACACCACTCCCATTAAAAAAAAAAACCAAACACAAACCCACAAACAACCAACCACACAAGGTGCTCTAGAGAGTAAAGTTTTGAAGTGAATGTTGGTGACTTGAATGTTAAGTCCCAGTCATTCCAAAAAGAGGCTTCCAGGTCATTAGACTTCTGCTGCACTATCCTAACCCAGTCATCAATTATAGCTTTATAAATAGTAGAGTGACACCACAGCAATTTGATTAAGCTTCTCTAACCAATATTCACTTGACCATTATCAAGCATAACTATCCAATAACAGATTTTGCTCAATACTCATCTGTTCTGTAAATAGCAGTTACATATTTGTTCTAAAGTAAATTAGTTCTAATAGTAAATTATTACTAGTTCTAATAGTAAATTATTACATTACTATGTTCTAATAGTAAATTATTACAAAGAAACTAATCCTGAGTTCAAAGAGTGGGTTAGCCTCCACAAGGTAGAAATCACAGCAAAAATTAAGGAGCGTATTTTTCACACCGTAACCTCCAAGAGCTGGGAGGATTCCACACCAGGTTACATACCCTGGCAATTTTTCTATCTGTTAAGGTTCATCAGGTATGGAGGTCCAAGCAATATTTCTCCTTGAACTGGAAATCAGAATTTCCTTCTTTAAATAAGTTGTTTTCTTCCTGCTTTCCAACAAGACCAGCAAATTCAATAGTGAAAGGCACTAGCACAAACCCACAAATACATAAGCAGAAACCAAGCATTCACCCAACTTTAAGACAGAGGCTTTCTACTTAGGTTGAGTACCTAGTCTGCTTATACTAAATGCAACTAGACTACTAAAAAAAAAAAAAAAAAAAAAAAAAAAAAAAAAAAAAAAAAAACACCACAACCACAAAATCCTGTTGTATATATCATGTCTACATACAACTTCACCCCTAACTGTAAACTGTAAGCATCAATAACAACTTTCCTCCTTGTATTTTCCTGCATGTGCTGAAGATGAACCCAAAACGACTGGAAAAGGTGCTCCCCAAATTCCTTAAGGCTTTGAAAGCACAGGACAGAGTGCTGCTAGTGGGAACCACCAGCCGTCCCTTTGATGCTAGTCTTAAGCCTTTCTGCAAAGTCTATCAAAAAATTATTCTGATCCCTAGGCCTGACTACGCTTCAAGATTTGGCAAGTATTTCAAGTGATCCTGTTGATTACTCCTGTTTAAAAATCCATGCTTGTTGTCTGGTTATCCCCAGAAATGACTTTAGCCTCGATTCGTACCCCAGGTATGAGTTTGATTAATTTCTGTATTGCCTAAATTTGCAATTCCTGAAGCTTTAGGTGATACTAATACAGGCTACCAAAAGATCAGATAATAAAAGTAGAAGTTGGAAGAAGGGCTTAAAATGCTGCTCTGCAGCGATTAGTGTTTCTTCACAAGTTGTTTAGCAGGCACTGAGTTCATCCCAAGCTGTTTTTTCACTATAGGAAGGATAAGATCCTATTTCAATTACACACTTACTATTTTAAGCTTTGCTTTGTACACAAGGATTCTGAATTACTGTTATTCCTATCCGGTTTCCATACTCTAAACAATACACTGCAGGCATCTCCATAAACAGAACTATGTCTAGAGGACTGAGTTTTGTCACTATCAGATTCCAGTTTTGCACTTACAGATCATGAAAGAAACTGCAGAAGCATCCAGGATTTTGCATGTCCAGTCTATCAAGTGGTGATAGGCAGGCCCGCCCAAAGTCCGACAAATTTATCAAGGACCCCATATGCTGAGAGTCAAAGCTTATAACAGAAAAAACCCACCCTGTCTTTTATTAGATCAGCTTACATGGGTTGAAAAAAGCAGCTTTCAGGCATTAAAGTTTGTTCGCAGATTTGAATCACCTTGAAGTCTGCAGTAGCTCAGCATTGACTAGGAAGAAATACTCCACATTAAGCTTAGTAATGTGAATCAGTTACTACAAGAAAAATGATAGTTTGTCCACATCCTTCAGAGCGGATGGTAGAAGGGCTTTTGTTCCCTGAAAGTATACTTTTCGTAGGGTTTAATCACAAATACTCTGTGGTTGAGTACACTTTTCTGGCTGCTAAGGAGCCTGATGTGGTGACCTCAATCAGAAAGGCTCTATCTAGATATAAAATGGAAAAAAGGTTTTGGGCTATTCGAAATGGCACAAAACACTGACTTGTGTCTTCTACCAGCGGCTCCCAGCTCGAGTATCCCCATTGATCACCATGTCTAGGAAAACAGACTCCATGCCACTAATCTGATGGATCACGTCCCATCAGAATACAGTAGTAAAGGAAACCACATTCCATTCAGGGACCTCGCTACACACTTATACCTTGACTGCAGCACTGCTCCACGGTCACCTTATTACAAAAATCACAGACTGGTTTGGGTTGGAAGGGACCTTAAAGGTCTTCTGTCTCCAGCCCCCCTGCCATGGGCAGGGACACCTGCCACCAGACCTGGTTGCTCAAAGCCCCATCCAACCTGGCCTTGAGCACTGCCAGGGATGGGGCAGCCACAGCTTCTCTGGGCAACCTGGTCCAGTGCCTCAGCACCCTCATGGTGAAGAATTTCTTCCTGATGTCTAATCTAAATTTGCCCGCTTCCAGTTCCAGTTTAAAGCCAATCACACAACAGTATCGTGAAGTCTGGTTTCGTACTGCCTTTCACAGAGGCGGCCAAGGTACCAAGATGATGCACGTCTGGGCAAGCTCAAGACAGGTTTTGACTGCCTAGCACATTGTAAATCTCTCCCGCGTTCAATGATTTTCATAGTGTGGAGGGGAAATGGTCTCTAAGCAAGCTAACATGTGTTTCATGTTATGTTACAGCTCTGATAAATTGCTAACAGATAAGAGACATGAATTAAGACTCAGAGAAAGGAGGTGATAGCAGCTGAATTTAGCTGTGTTCGCTCCTGGGGATTGAACCATTGTATTCTGGGATTCTCACCACTAATTTGGAGTCAAAAAAAGGGTCAGCCAAAGGGATTTCAACTGCAAATTTAAGAATGCTCCAAAAAGTTAACCATCAGCATTTTAAAGCAGATAAAATTTGTAGCTTTACTACTTTGACATTGTGTCATTTAAGACTGTGCCTGCCTTGTTCTTCAGCTCCAGCTTTCCCTGAAGTTCAATGGCAATATGATCTTTACAATACAGAGCACTCACCTTCCAATCTTGACAATTTTCAGTGCCTGACATCCAGTCTGAGGAATAAAGAAACTTGTTTTGACAGAAAAGCCGCGACACAACAAATATTCATGGCCAAAGTGCACAGCTACCAGTCTGCTACCGCCTTCCCTTGTGTTACAAACCAGAATATTCCAGCCTACGCACATGGAAACAGCAAATGTGCAATGGAAATCATTGAACTGAGAGATTCACAATCCCATACTGGTTTCTTGCTATTAATCACCCACAAGTCAGTATCTTGTATTAAGAACGATCCTACCTGCAGTAGAAGTTGCGGCACACAATATACAGCTGCGCAGAAGTAGCGCTTACTGTTGTGTGTGTCAATTCCTCCTTTATGAATTAGTGATTCAGCCAATAATTGCTGAGTTATAATTCAAGTTATAATTAGTTATAATTCAAGTGGAAGATCACGATTTGCCCAAGTGGAAAATGTGGTACCAAGTTGTCAATAGTTATGGGCACAAGTCCATAGTATCGACATTACAATCAGAGCAAGAGTAAGGCAGGTTTTCTCCATTACATGACTGCCCTGATATCCAGTACTGTTAACTTCCCACCCAACACTTTCATACTACGTATGAGCATCCAAACAGAGGATACACTCAAACCACAAATTGCCAGTCTCATTCAAGAACCTTTTTAATCTCTATGTGTAAAACTCAATCTTTTTTCCAAGTGTTTTCTTGCAGGGCTTTGAAGGAAAGCATGGTGTGATGGCAGGGAAGTTTTACTAAGCTTCTCTGAGACAGACTGTTGCTTTACAGAGGATAAAACAAAAACATTACTCTTAATTTGGGTTTTAAATTTAACACACCTTCATGTCTCAGGTTCACAGCTAAAAGATACAAACCAGTTCACCATTTGTCTAACAAGCAAAATGCCAAACAGAAATGTACACCTGGCCTGTGCAACATGTGCCTGCATAGCTGGAAGCCTTTGGCTTCCAAACCAGACATTGAGTCCCCATAGCAGCCCTCCGGTCAGCAGGAGTAACCTGTGATCAGGGTCACAGAAAGGAAAACAGACTGTTCATATAGGTACTTAACTCTACACACCCAAACGGGAACGTTCTGGACAGGTTCGCTTCTGTCTATACACACAGGCATATTTAAGTAGTACTTTCCATTTTTACATACATACCCTCCTCACTTTATATGCCCTTAATGACTTTCTGAAAGTCCTGACTGGTAGCCAACAAACTATCACTAATGGTTTAAGAACAGCTGTGCCTAAAAGCCTCTATACTACAAGTCTGTAAATGAAAGACAGCAAACAAGAAAAATTTGAACCTTGGTTTTGCTGATAACCCTTTATTTTCCTGTTTCAATGTCAAAATGCAGAAATATTTCTCCTGCTTTCCTTAACACACATCTTTGACATTCTCTCTTTTCCTGGGTTCTGATGAACAGTGTTATGGAAGCACATCATCCTGCAGGAGGGAGGGGTGATCACCAACTCGCTGAACATAAGCTGCCTCGCAAAGGTGTCCGACGGCTTCACCCAGGGACACATCATCCAGGCGGTGCGAACTGTCCTGAGTGAGCTACGCCTCCTGCAGATGACCAGGAAGCCCCTGAGGACCTCGGAGTTCATGACTTGTCTGGCCAGACAGGACCCTGTGTACAAAGAGGAGGAAGAAACATTTAAGGTGACATTAAGAGCTATGTTAACTGGCTGTCTTTCATCGTCCCCTCCCATGTCCTTGTCCAGGCACATTTGATCCAGAGACCTGCTAATTCCACAGATGGGTTGGTACATTGCCATTTGAATGATGATGTATGGCTCAACAGCACCAAACACCCATCTCCCCATTTTGTGATGTCAGGCAGCTGGACAGGCCAGGCAAACGGTCGCTATGACAGGCAGCAAACTCCGCACGGGCAACACCCCTGGCACACTGCATTGCTGAACCTACTGCCTGCACCCAGCTCATCCTGAGCAGGGTGGCCTTGACAGGCACAGATAAATTAGGCAGGTGCTGTTTGTACAACACTTTGCTCCTCTCAACACTTTGCTCCTCTTTCTTTCGGAGCTGATGTGTTTGGCAAGCCTGGCTATATTTTCTTGAGAAGGCAGAAGACTTGGACACATGGGGTCTGCAGGGTGCTCCACGTATAGTCCATATTTAAAATAATTTCAAACAAGAATTTTCTTCATTTTGGGGTTAAAAATTAGTTTCTGCCTCAAACTCCATCCTTCTCCCCACACCCTCAGGGCTACAAAATACTTAAGGCAAAACCTAGTGCATGTGAGGTGCATTACGTAGACCTCGAATATACACTGATCGCCCTGCAAACAACTACTATTTCCACATGTAGCTCAGTAATAATTACTCTTTCTTTCCATAGACTAGGATTATCTTTATGTAGCAGTCAATTCTGCTTTCACTGTATTGCTTTTCCTAATGATGGGAACAGTTTCAGGCTTGACTACAGGTCTACAATTTATTTACCGTAATGACTCCAGCGTAGCTGCAGACAGCTGAACTGGGCTTGAACTAGCTGAGTGCGACGCTACAGCTTACCAGCACTGACACCCCAGAAAAACAGCTTGACAGAGGCACTTCAAGCCTATTAAACACCAGTAAAAGCCTTGGCCACTGAACCTGGCAGCCCCACTCTGTACCAAGGAGAGCTGCAGCCCATGCCGGGGCCTCCAAAGGGGATAGACTCCTGTGCTGAAGCCAGGAAACCCCAAAGGAGCTTTCTCAGTCCCACACACCCCCCAGCTTCCATCCAGACATGCTTATAAACCATTGAGTTTTCCTGGCTAAAAGGATTCCTCTTCACTCTGCTCTTTGAATCCCCTCTGGTTCTTAATCCCCACAGTGCCTTGCACAATAAACAGGATATGGTTTCTAACAACTTTGTCCAAGTCTTCTTCCACTGCTAACCTAATGATAGTGCACATTTCTCCTAGCCCTGTTGAAGACTGTCCAATTTCCATTTAGAGCCATTTGGCTCACTCAACGTAGGCAGCATTTGTGATATTTGGCAAATTACACTTTTTCTCTCATGCTTCCTACTTAAACCAATATCTTTCTTCAGGGAAAGGCTTATGGTTCGGTATTGCAGCAAAGAAAAAATGCCCCATTATTCCCAGCTCCAAGTAGTAATCCATTTGTAGCCCAAAACATGAGAGCTAGTATTTAGTGCGAGTTTAATCTGAAAATATTATTCCACTTACTATAAAACTGTGCCTGTTTTGTACAGCACAAAGTTTGCAGGCAGCACTTCATTTTGAACACTGCTAAAGTGATACTATCCTCAGTGTCCCATGGTGATCATTTCCTTGCATTAATTACAGCCCTTAAGAAAGTATTTCCTTTTATCTGTTTTAAATTTGTTTCCCTTAAATGTCATGGAACCTTGCCCCAGCACCTGTAATATGGCACAGGGGAAGAGGATTGTCAAAATGGCCTCGTGCATTAATTAACTCCCATGTCTCCATCTCTTCTCACACAGAAGCCCCTCTTCCAGAGCCTCTAATCATTGCCTTTGCTGGACCTTTTCTGTTGCTTTGCTTTGTCCTTTTTGAAGTGGGGTGGCTAAAACGCAGCATTCAAAGTGAAGATTAGCGCTCTGATGAATCTTTGATTTCTATTCACTGGAAACATGAATCTCCGTTTGACATTTATATTCTGCCAGTGTTCCAAAATGAATATAAATAATGCAAAATTTGTGACAATGTGATTTCTCCGTTCAATTTACTTAAATTTCTGCCCCAATTACACATCCACATTTTTTGAAATTTTAAGTTATTACACCAGTGTGATTGATACAAATCCTTACACAGAAATAATGTTAGTCCTCAAAGAGCAAAGGACAAGTAGCACGCCAGCTCTGCCTGGCAGCAACTGGTACAAAATACTTATATAAGAAAACCCATACCAAATATTGGAGCCATCTTTACTCCAATGGGCAAACCCTTTAACCCTGATCAGTCACTTACTGTCAGTAACTTCCATCCCCAACACATTGGCAATAAATCTTTTATTTTTGCTGTATCTGAGGATCTGGCTCCATCGCATGCCAGCAGGCAGATAACTTACTGCACTGAAATATAGACACAACAAAATGAGAGAGGAACAAGAGAAGACATGACAAGTCACTCGGCTCCTCCTGCCATGTGCAGCAGGGTCTTTTATCAGCAACGCAAAACAAGCAACAAGATGACCTCCCCAAGCTGCACCCCCAAACAGCCCTTTCCATCCTTCCAAGCTCCCAGCAAGCCCTTGGCAGGGGTTTGTTACTCCTTCCCACTTAAGGTCTGGAGAACATTATACTGAGGACAAACAAACCTGGGAGGGAAACAAAGTTCCTGTGGCCTCGTAGTTTGTCACATGTGGAAGGCCAGAGACATCCCACAATTGCTTGCCACTGCTGGGGAAGTCAATTCCTCCCAAAGCAAATAGTCACAACCATCTTGTCTCTCTTGCCCACTCGTGTGAAGGACCATAAATACCCATCTCCAGCCCCCCCACCCCATGTTGTCCCAGCTGTGTCTGTTCTCCCTGACAGAGGAATAGATTGGTCCATGACCATCTTTAGGACAGCAAAGTTCAATTGCCCAGGCCACCACACCGAGAGCCCAGGGGTCCCTCCCAGACACCTCCCATGACACCATCTAGATGTGGACACATGAGAGGTTGCATGACATTCTCATCAGGGGAATCAGGGTTCTTGGAGGAGGGGTGCTCAGCTAATCCGGGCAGTTAGGGCAGAGATCACAGTGCTCGGGCTGTTCAGCAGCCAGCTGGACATATCACAGCTGTCAGACTTCATTTTCCTGCAAAAAAAAGAGATCCAAAGAGTGTGCCTGTCATCAGCCCCTTTCTGGGACCCAGAGGAAGCCTTTAAGCAGCATGACACCAAGAAAGACTACCTGGGGCCAAGAGAGGAACATCAAAGGCTTTTCTTCCCTCTACACTTGAACTACTTCTTCCCTGAGCTACTTCTCTTGCTGCTGCCCGTAACACACACTGGGAAGCTGGACAAGGCAAATTCCTAAGGGTAGCCTTACCAGGCTCAAGCTGGAGGCAGCATTTGGGATGAATCATATGGAAAAGGCACACTATACAGGATGCTGCATTGGTAGGAAGGTGGAAAACTAATCCAAGCAAAGGGCAGGAGACAGCTGTGGTAAGCAGTGGTCTGTGGTCAGAGGCTAGACATTTTTTCATGGGGCAGCCCATGGATGAATACAGTCAAGAGTGAAGGCATTTTTACCCATCATGTCAACAACTAGCAGCACTTTAGTCTCTTGCATAGGCAGGACTTTGTTGATAAAGGTTCCTGTGCATCCATTTGGGGGAAGGCCAGTTCCTACACACTACTAACGTGAAAGTGCAACTCTCGCCTTTGTTTTACATTGTTTTCACATGGCCTAGAACTGCCTTGTTGACATTACAGTCTAGGAGCTTGGCAAGTTTGCAGAGCAACTACACCAAAATCATTTACAAGTCACAGGACTGAACAGGCATCTGAAAGCAATAAACAGGTTTTTAGTGTTCGGGATTTGTTTTGCTTCTTAAGCTCTCTCATTGAAATAAAAAAAACTGTTTGGATTGATTTGCAGAGGCACAAGAAGTATACGCTTTGTCTATTGCCAAGTTTCAGACCAGAGGGAGTTTTGACAAGAGCTATATACCTCAGAAATAGGGTTGATCATAGAAGTTCTAACGTTCCCATAGCTATAGCAACACAAATGGCCCAGCTAAGTATTCCTGTTAATGAGACACTTCAAGCAATTGCTATACTACTTACATTACTACAATAATGTACTCAAGAGACCTGAGGATTTCATTTCTGCTTCTCCACAAACCAGGCAGGATTTTAAGGATTTGGGGTTGGTTGGGGTTTTTTTTGTTTGGTTGGGGGTTTTTATTGTTGTTGGTTTGGTTTTTTAAGGAACACTCCATTGTACTAGTAAAAGTTTAGGTATTTGTCATTTTGGGGTTTTTTTGTTTGTTGTGGGGTTTTTTGTTTTGGGATTTTCTTTGTTTGTTTGGGGTTTTTTTAAGCAAAACCTACACATGCTTTTTGCTTCTCCAGGCTTGGTATGCCAAGACACCACTGGGTAAAGCACGGATCAGAGCACTGGCAGACAGTGAGAAAGCAGGAAAAGGAAAAACAAAAGAAGGAAATAAAGGAAAAAGGAAAAACTAACTTCCTCAAGGATTCTGCGTCTGGCAAGATCAGTCACAGCTCTACTTCACTAAAAAGGGGGAGACATTAGGAAAGCAGACACATCAAAATAACACACCCCAGGTTATAGCTATTCTAGAACAGAGAATTCCTTTTCTGAATGAATTTTTAAAAGTTAAAAAAAACTCAGATGAGACATTAATATGACACGTAGCTCTCAGAGGATGAAGAGTTAATGACCACTGACACGCTCAAGCATTATTTATACTACAAGGTTTTAGGGGGCAGAGAGGTTCATTACTCAGGACCATAACATGCCATCAACTTTTAGGCTATACTCATTTATTTCAGCAAGTAACTCTCCTTAAAAATTGATGTCACATTAATGTCTTTCATTACTTTAATATCCTATATGCTTTATAAAACTAACTGCTTTATATATCTGTAAGTCTAATGCGTTACAGTTCTCAATAAAACTATTACAGCTATAAAGACTGCTTTTTAATTGGGATGGATTAAAGACACTTAATGCAATCTACCACAAGCTGAATATTTACATAGCCGCGTGAGGACCAGCACTGTGTCACCTTTCCATGTCTCACCATGGACAAACTCATGCATGCAGACGTTAACAGAAAAGATGGATAAGCAGAACAGCAGCAAAGCAGTCAGGTGGTGGTCATCTCGGTGGGTGCCCCGAGAATCCATTTTACAATAGAAACCAGTGCCCAATGACCTCGTTCGCACAAATAGCAATGTATCTGTTGCTAAAATGAAAACTAAACATCTGCCATTATAGCTGCTGTTCTGCTACAATCTGTAACAAGCCTGTTGAGCTTTCTAAAAGGTTGTTTCATGTTGTGTTAAACCCATTCCACCTATATCTGCTTCAGCTGCTTCTAAATCCAGCCTTGGAAGCTCTGTTTAAGTAGCCCACTGGTGAAAGCCTGCCCCACTGCGTTCAGACCCCACATGTGGAGCAGTGCACGGGTGGAGCCTGTGGGATCACCACAGCTGTTTCTATGTGCTTGAGCAGCAAAGCATGAAGCTCTGTGTCTTCTGCCCAGAAGGACCCAAGACACCGAGAGGCAGGTTTCCTGGTCTTGTGCTTTGATGTAGTGTCTCCTACTCCCTAGAGCGCAACAGGCCCAATACCCAAACATCATGAGCAGCAAGTGCAGGGAACTAAACCTCCTCAGAAACACAATGCACCAAGTAGTCCATGACAACATTTGACAGTGTTTCAGTTGATCATCTTTACTCACAAATCAGCAATTTGGGGGGGCAAGGTATTTATGAAGAGTGGTTAGAACACCCTAAAGCTTTGGGACATCCTACATGACACTGAAGAAGCCAGCACCACCTTTATGTCAAGTACAGGATCTCATTCACCGAGGTCTTCTACAGGTAAAAGCCACAAATACCTGCTTCCGCCTCTAACCACAGCAAGCCTATATTGACTTGATGACAAGTAACTCACCATACCGGTCGAAGGGGAAACACAAGGCACAGCATCCCCAGGGTGACCAAGGACCTCTCTGTACCTTCACAATAGATGGGCTGAGAGGTACAGGGAGGGCTGCATTGCTCCAGGAAGCTGCTCAGGTTCCTCCAGCACAGACCAGGCCAACCTGCCTCTGGGGCCAGGCACACTGAGGACAGCACATTGCATGCCCATCGCACATTCTTGGCCAAGTACCATTCGCCCACTGTAGCACTGGCCACTGCTAGCAGGATCTTATTGATAGGTCTTCTACATAAAAGGGAACAGTCCCATTTCAAACATTTCTGTATCTTTGTACTACCCCAACCCCTTACTGCCCCAGCATCCCCTACTAGCACAGCGTTATTTCATCAAAAATATGATGGCAAGTGACTGGTAGAAAACATGCTCTTACCCAGATGGATAAGTAATAATAATGGGTAATAAGCACACAACTTGTTTTAGGACAAACTCTGCAGAAAAAAAAAAGCCCACCCAAAAACCTGCTTGAGAAGCTGCTCCAACAAAGCTTATAGGGAAGGGGATGGTATTGACCCTCTCCAGCTCCTAAGAAAACGCTGGGAAAAAATGCTTCTGGAAATGGCAAAGTCTGAACAAAAGCCCAAAGATTCCTACAAGAAACTAACTGCACAGAAAACAATTCAAGGCATCCTGTCATCAAGCACAGCAGAGGAAACTGGGTGGCTCTGATTAATGAAGTGCATTTAATGAAGAACAGGTTGCCATGCTAACAAACACAGCACATAGGATAGAGTCCACCCAGCTCAGGCTTTTTGGGGTCCTCTGTGGCTACAGCTTGCTGTCAGGTACGGGGGTCCCCTGGATTTCAGCCTTCCAACCTTGAGGCCAAGTCTCCAGCCCTGCCAAGGGGATCCAAATGACAAGACGAGAAGTGCGTGCTGCATCTTCTCTATGCAAGACCTTGGGACACTTCTGGTGTGCACGAGTCCTTCCCCCAGCAGTATCCCAGCTGCCGGAGCCTCGTCATGACCTGCACAAGGGACACCACAAGTACGAGCTGCCAGCCCCTCGATGTAAGCGCTTGCAACAGAGCAGCTACAAACTTGGGGTTTCCTTTCTTTATTCTTTCTTTGCAGACGCTTGCTTGCAGCAGGCTGCTGGCGTCACAAATTTGGCAGCACATAGAATAAAAAGCTACTCTTCAACTTTGTCCTCTGTGAGGAGAGCCAGACTCCCCAAAGAGATGGCAGGGTTTGTGTTAAAAACCTCATCTCTGGCTCTCATCTGCAAGAAAACTAATTTGGATAATTCTGTCCTCAATCTTGCCGACAGTGGAATACTCCTCTCCACAACAGGTTTGACAGCACAACGTGATGTGATGAAAAGACTGCATTTAAGTTGGACGTAAGCGAGCCCATTAACTAATATTTCAGCAGATTCAATGCAATCTCCATAGCGAAGTAACATGCTGACTGGCAACATCCATCTCCAGGGCACAACTCCGACCCTGTGCAGAAAGGATGTGTGAACCTCTCGCCATCCCAGGTGTGCTTGGCTGGGCAGAAACCCACAGTTTTTCTCCAGTATTCACCAGTTTGTGGAGAAAAAAAAAAACACTGGGGCAATTTATTCTTTAGTTGCAGCTCACAATGGTGGCTGCTTTCAGTGTAAACTGCAAATTTTTTTTTCCCCCGCCTCCACGGGGATCTGGAAGCCACAGCTGGTGTATGTACAAACAGCTCCATGGGTGCGGGGGGTGACAAAGAGGCAATAAAGCAGACAAACCCTGCCCCGTGCGGCTGCCAAGCCCTCGCTCTCCTTTAGAGTGTCCTCTTGGGGGCTGGGGAGGGAAGAAGGAGGAGCAGTTTTAACACTATTTATAATTATTACTACAGCAAATGCAGCTAGTTGAAAATGAAGCTGTTACATCAAGCAGAGCCAACAGACAGTAATTTCAGCATCAATGGCTGAACTATTCAATTAAGTGGCCCTGGCTGGAGCTCCAACGCCTGTCCCGCTGTGAGGCTAAATCCTGCTCTCACAAGGAACACCATGAGAGGGGCTACCAGAGCATCTCTGCCCAGAGATCTTTCACCACGGAAATATAAGGAAAAAAAAAAAAAACAAAAAAAACAAAAAACCACAAACCACCAATAAAAATGGCTGTGGCTTTGCTAAGCCCAGCCACAGGGCAGTTGCACCTTGCTTTCCAGCCACAGCAATCCCAAAATCTGAAAAGGGAGGAAAATCCTCATTGCTACACCCAGTCCCCTGCTTAGTTTCCAGCAAGGGGCATGTTTCAGGGGATGGCAGAGAGGGGTGCCAGGCTGATTTGCCTCCTGGTGTGGTGGTGGGAGGTAATCCAGCAGCACCAAAGTTGAGCAAAGAAGCTGTCATGCTCATTTATATACGTAAGTGATCTAGAGAATTATCATTAAATTATTTAAATGTCCCATTACTATTAAATTACTGGGCATTCATTGTAAGAACAGTCATAATACAGTAACTAATTTGGTATTAATGTGAATGTCTGCATTTCATTGCAGTTATTTTGTACTTCATCATAAGATAATTTACCAATAAATTAATTGGCTTAATTGCTTCCTCCAAACCTGGGAGAACTACATACGACAAGACTTTTAAAAAAAAGTGCTCATGCTCGCTTCCCATCTTTCTGTCTTAACCCCCGCAACCAGGAACCTCCCTTCAAAACAGTCAGGGAGGAACAGCTGAGAACAGGGGAGCAAAGTCTGCCTTCACTCTCCCAAGGGCAAGAAAGTCTCAGCACAAGCCTCCACTGGGGATTTTCATGTGCTTTAAATACAGCCCTCCTGGCCATGCTTGGAGCAGGAGCTCCGGCTTCTCTGCCAGCTTTGCAGGGCAACAGGCAAGGAGCAGAGCCCCGGCACTCAGCTTCCATCCAAGGCAGGGCAAACACCTGGGAGCACTCCTGCCCCCTCCCTCTTGTACAAATTCCCCATATCACCTTTACCTCCCCAAAATACCAGTAACCCCCAATCCCCCTCAACTGGGCATCAGCCAAACCAGCCAGAGCAGATACTCAAGCTGCAGCCAACAGACCTGCTCCAGTTGGACATAAGTTGCCTCCAATTTGCCACAAGGCAAAAAAAAAAAAAGTGCCATAATCAGGATTTCAGGTGCATAGGGGATAGCCTGCCTCAGACAAGATGCCTGCCAACTAATTTAAACCCTATCAATAAGCCTGAGAAACGTGAGTGATTTACCACAGCACTTGGAATAGGACAGGTAAGAAACCAAACCCAAGTGGATCCTTAAGCCACAAGGCATCGCCTCGCCTCTGCGCCACTCTACAGCGTCCCCCAGCCACCCAGGGAAGGTGCCCCCAGGCTCCATCCCCAGGGGCATCCACGCGGGACATGTGCCTGCCCACCGGCAGCGAGCTCTCGGGACGCAGCCGGGCAGGAGGGCTGCTGCCTGGCAGTGAGGAGGGAGGAAGCAGGGCCCTCGCAGCCGCCATGAAGTCACACTTTCGCAATGTGCCTCGGGTATTATTAGGTCCCTGGCTTATGTCAGGCGCTCGGGTTATGCTGCTGCAGCCAAAGCCCTTTCATCAGGCACTAACTCCCATTAAAAGCCATGCCAGCCCTTGTCTCCCACCCCTGCCAATTCTGCAGGAGCAATTTTGCTATACCGATTTCGAGATGGGGTTACTTGGGAGTGCTGCTGCCTTCCCGGCAGCCAACGACTCCGGCACCGGGGCTTTTGCAACCAGCACCGAAGCTCTCTGGCAATCACAGTGAGTCTCCCAGAGCTCTCAACCCCTCCGTTCCCCAGGAGCTTAAGAAAAGTTTACTGCCCTTTTCTTCTCCAGGAGAGAAAAGCTCCATTGAGAGCACGGTAGGTAAGGACAGCTATTTATTCCAGTTTCTCAGTTTAACTAGTTTTTAATAAATTAACAGGGCTCTTTTGCAAAGCGCTGGCAACAGATTGCATTGGGCTCAGCACCTTGGCACGTGCTCCTCTGCCATCAGGAAAAGATCAGCCCAAGAACAAATTGCTGCTAAATGTTTATTTATGGTGATTCGCCCTGGTCCTGGGCAGTCTGCATCACGCCAGGCTGGCAAACGGCCTAACCCCAGGTGGGAACAGCCCAGGGAACACATCTCCTTTCAGCATGCCCCGGCCAGAGACAAGTCCCAACCATGTGGCACCTGTTGTAGCTTATTAAGTTGCCAACAGAATTTAAAAAAAAAAAACAAACAAAAAACCCTACACAATACAGACACCAAAGGAAAAAAAACAAAAAACACACCACAGCAACGCCCCAACGCCCCCCCCCCCAATCCAGTAATACAAAGTGAAGCTGACTGTTCTATTAAACTCCCATCCTGCATCAGCAATTTTCTAAAGTGTGAAAATGTTGTAATTGACTTTTCTGCTAGTAGCAAAATGTCATTTTTCCTTAATACTTCCTAAGTCAGTAATGCATTTCAAAAACCTCTGATGCCACTACCACAACAGGACTTACAAATTAGCACATTTTTAGCTTTTCATTAAACACAATACAAAAAAAAAAGTCTCATCATATTAGGGTTTCTCTCCTCATTATTGAAAGTACTGCGACTTTGGAACTTCGCACAGCAAATTATAATGCACTCAGCCTGGGTCCATTGTAAATCAGGGCTTCAAAAAAGGTGTCACATAGTCGGGCCCTCTTTAAGCACTGAAAATATTGGAGTCTATTTGAAAACACCTTATGTAGTCTCCCACTAGCCTTGCAAATCATCACAGCACTGGGTAGAGCTTCCTTTTATTTTTTACCTCATAGCATCAAGCCATTTCTGTTCCAACCAGAAAAAAAAGGGGATTATTTCTTGCTGGGATTTCAAAAAAAAAAAAAAAAAAAAAAAAAAAAAAAAAAAAAAAGAATCCACAAACCTACACCTAAAGATAACAAGCCACATAAAATCCCCAAATCATTCAGGGCTCTTGTTCAGCTTTGCACAGCCTCTGTGGGGCTGTCCCCTTCAAAGGGGAGGGGGTTTCTCTGGCCAGACCCCCAGCTCGCTGCCCTGGGATGTTCCCCTACCCATGATGCTTTTCAGAGCATATTTAAAACGCCGTGGTGCAACCAAAGGCAGATGACTACATGGCTCCAGCTAATTCCCAACCTCCGCGCTGGAAGGCCGCTACCCCATAAAGATGCTGCAGAAGAGGGGACGTTTCTTTTGCAGAGCAAACAAGCTCCAGCCCATTTTTATAAGCCGTTGCCTCCTGCAAAAGCAGCCAACACAGCCTCGGTTGGCCTTTGGCCCTCGGCTGGAGTCTCCTTTCTGGGTAGGGAGGGCAAAATAATAGGGGATGTGCCAGCAGGGAGAGGCTTGTGCCCCACTCCCCGACCCCGCAAACCGGGCATCATCCCAGGGCAGGGCACCACCAGGCTCTGCTCCCACCTGCCCAGCAGCCTTGAGGTCAAAGGGTGGGAAACAGAAACTCCACAGCCTCTCTCTTTTTCCTAGTCCTTCTGAAAAAAAGCTAAACACACCCCCAGTCTCCTCTGCACAACCGAGCAACACCAACACCCTTCTCCTTAAAAATGTTCAGGCTTTAAGTTGCTCAAACCAGCAAGAAAGTCCTCAATTAACAACTAAGGGCACCCAGAAACAAAGGGGGAGAGAAGCATGAAATAAAGCTGCTCGGAATCCTTACTGATCATCTAGAAAAATGGAAGAGGGATTTCACCATAACAAAGGAAACGTAAAACTTAATACTGTCTGTTGAAATAGAATTCAACACCTATAAAGACAGGGTTATGAACACCTAAACACAGCTTTCCCATTCAGAGCTAGGGAATCTAGCAGCAAAACGAACCACTCGCATATTATGTAGAGCGGTGAACATTTGTTCTTAGAGACCCCCAGTCTTAAAAACTACTTTGAAAAGAATTGAATCCTTACAGGAAAAGATTTAAAAGCATCCAAGATGTAATATCCAGACTTCCTAGGTGTTTACCTGCTATAATCTAACAGTTTCTCTATGCAAAACTTGTCAGCAGGGCAGCTGTAAGCCAGCAGCAAGGTAAAGGGCATCTCTTAACGTCCTCTATCAGCTCCCTTACTATAGGCTTCTACCCTGCTTCAGTTTCCCCAAGGGGGAAAAGGCACTCAGCAGCAACATGAGGCAAGGAGGAATGCAAACACTGAGCAGAGGTAAAAGACATCTCACAGCACAGGCAACAGCAGCACCAGACAGAGCCCAAACTAAGCAGCAGAAAACAGAGAACTGGAAAGAGGAGGACCTGCAGAGAAGAGCCAGAGACCAGCATTGCTAAGAAACAGCAAATACAAGGAACTCACTTTTTCTTCCCAAAAGGTCACAGCTCCAGCACAAATATAGCCAGTGCATGGCCACCAAGAAAGAAAAGGACTGCAAATACTGCTTTGTCTATCATAACCTGAGAAACCACCCAAAGCCAACCAAGAAACCCTAAGGAGCTTGGGGTGGAGGCTTTTATGAGCCTTGGCAGATTACTCACAAATGGGAAACCCAGCCCAGCTGCTGCCCCCACCACAGGAGGAACCCCTCAGCTGCTGACGAGCCCTTAGCAAAGCCAACGGGGCGAGCACGCCATGAAGGTCTTCAGCTGTTTCTCTTCCACCTTTTTCTCTAGCAGGTGTCCAGGGTGAGGTCCCAGTGTCCACATCAGACTGTCACAGCATCTCAGCTGGGCCTAGTGAAGGGTCGAGCCTCTTCTAGAGGTTTCCTTCCAAAAGTGCACTTTGGGAGCAAAAATCATCTTGATGATAGCAGTGAGCCTGAGTGGGTGGGACGAGAAGGTATCAGGGCCACTCCAAGGTCCTTGCTGCCCCACTGACCCACTTCTGACACAAAGGAAAAGCCTTGTGATGAACGGCCACACATGGAGCTGCCCCATGGGCAAGGAAGGACATGGAGCTGTCCCATGGGCAAGGATGGGTGTGGGAGGAGGTGCAGGACCTCCTCCACCCCGATGTTGTGCATCTTCATCCAGCCCCTCTCCTGCCCTGGAGCCACAACACGGCCTAGTGGGAGAGGGTTGATCTTGGACCGGTTAAGGGTTTTCCCAGTTCTCCCAGATGAAAGCAGTTCAGGTCTGGGATCAATCAGGCTGCTCCAGCCACCTCCAGCAGCATTTCCATCCACCTTTCAAGGCAATAAGCTCTTACAGAAAAAGACCAGAGGTGCTGGTTTTCTACTCCAGGCACATCGTTATTTGTCCCAGCTCCTGGTATCCTCAGTCATACAAGGAGAAGCCACCCTTCCTGCCCACCCAAGGGCTGCTTAACGGTGTGGGACTTTTGCTTTCTAAGTTAAAATAACTCCAGATCACACTCCAGGAAGACAAAAAGGTGGAGGGGAAAGAGAATGGGCTGAAACAAGAGGAAAAACACCAAGAAAGACTATTTGGAGAGCAAAGGAAAATCTAGGCATCAGCCATTAAGCATGACAGTAGGCCAGGACCTACTGAAAGCTTGAGGAGAGGTTAAGGGTTGGGTGCAATCCTGTCTGCTCGTTAGGGCTAATTGGAGTGGTGAATAGACTGGAGGATCAGCAGGAGGAGATGGAAATCATGCAAATGAGCCCTTTGGCCAGCAGAGCCAATAGCCCTGCTCAGCACAAAGTTTGGCTGAGTTACACCCATAATTGCTCTAATTACAGGTGCACTCAGACAACTCCATCCCAAATACCTCTCAGACAGCTCCCCAAAAGCCTCTCTAGGCAGCGCCCTTCGGGAGGGGACGATGGGCAGGGAAAAATGCTGAAATGCATCAGGCCAGCCTGAAATTTGGGGTCTCATCACCAGTGATTCAAAGCCCAATGGAAGCCTGCGCTGGCATGGTGGCCCCCCATCCCACCACCCACGTTGGCCTAAAAACACCCAGTGAGGGGCAACCTGCTGGGGTGGGTTGGAGGGGCCACGCGTGTGGGTACACAGTGGTGTCACCTCATGGCCCAGAAACCTGTCCCTTACCTCATCTTCTCCAGCCCACCCAGGAGATGCCTCCATCCCTGAGCCCCTCAAGCGGGGTTCTGCCCTGAGCCAGCATTTCATTTTAGGCTTACAAAGCCATCCCCACCCCACAGCTAAGATAAAGCTTCCCGTTCTGGGATGTCCTTGACCCAGTGACGTGCCACCCCCCTGGCAGTCAACACATCCCCCTCCACCTGCTAACGAAGCCCCTTGGGCGGGGGGGGGGAGATGTGGGGAGCCGCCCAAAGCCCTGGCCCCCCCAAATCACCCGCCCCAGCCACCCTCCATGTTCGTTGGGAGGCTCCTCAGCATGGCAGCTCGAGGAGGGCAGGGGATGCGGGGGGCGATACGCTGACAGCCCACCCGCCAGGCACTGCCGGTGTGACGGATGGTCCAGGTGCCGCAGCCGGGCCCCAAGAACCGTCTGCCTCGTCCCACTGTGGCAGCAACCTGTAATTTCCAGCATTTCCAGCCCGCACCCCACAAGTGATGGGAAGTGGGGGGGCGGGAATGAAGGCAGAGGCGAGCAGGGAAACCAGATGGTTCTCTTGTTAAAGTGCAGCTGCGCCAGGGAGAGGTCGTAGCCGTAATGAATCGGGCCGAGTCCCCACTAATTAACGCTGACAGGCGAAGTTCAGATCTGTCCACTAGTAAGGAATAAATCAATCCCCCCAGAAATGTGTACGGCCAACGAGGCATAGTTGAGTGTGTTCTCCTGCATCCCAGAGGGCAAGAAATTATCCCCTAACTTTCTAGTTAGAGTGCACTTGGGAGAGATGTCTTCCTACCCATAAATACCTTTCTTCCACAACTATGTTACACTTTCAGGTGCCAAAAGCCAATTTTTCTCAGGAGCAAAACAGCACGGGATGGTGTGAAACCAAGCAAAGGACTTGTTGAAGCTCATGGTGCCATCCAGGTCCTCTGTTTCTATCTCCTGTAGCATTTTGGCAAAGAAAAGCCTGTTGGGTGGCTATGATGCTCCTGGTGGGGATTTGGCTAGGGACTGGGGCAAATCTGGGTCAGTTTTCATAAGTTTGGGGAAAAGACCTGGGGTTCAAGTCCTGAGATATACCCAGCACTGACTCCTTACCCTATATCATTTATAAGTCCCTTTTAAGGTGGTCGGCCTGTGAACAGTGGTGTTGACGTGCTGCACATCACATCCCTGGTGTCTCCCATCCTAGGAGGGGGTCCTGCATTACAGCACCTGCAGGGAGCCTCTGATCCCCTCTACCTTCTTCCTCACCTCTCTCCTCCTCCCCAGAACCACAGAACCCCCCAGGGATGTCATGACAGGACCCACTGGCCCCGGGACATTAAGCAAGTGTGGGGGGGGTGTGTCACCCACCTTGTACCCCATGCCCTGGCAGCCACAGGAGACCGTTGGCTGCAGCACTAGCTACACTGAGAGCAAACCTGTATGGTGGGGCTGCCAAAACTTCCCCCGCCTCAGCTCACCATCGACAAAGCCTGCACGACCCCGATAGCGGTTTTCAGGGTGCACAGAGCCATTGCCACCTTGTGCTGCCCTATGAGCTGCTGTGCTCAAGCAATGCTTGCTCTGTCCTTCCACCCCACCCTGTTACATAGGACGACGTTATTTCCCATGTCTTCTTTCCTCATCTTTCTTTCACCAGACCCAGGCAAACTGAAAATGAAAACGATGCCCCGGTGCCATTAACAGTGGAGCCCAAACCTCCGCCGAACCCAGAGGTTTTAGAAGTCTAATCACAGGAATAACCTTCTTTTTCTTTCCCCGCCACCAAGCTCTCAAGAGATGCCTCTTGATTTTTTTGTCCTGAGAGATGGTGTCAAGGCTGGCGGCATCTCCTGAGCTGCTCTGCCGCCCTTCCCCATTGCATGCAACCTTCACAAACAAAAACTATATCATCTGTGCTTTTCAGAAGAGGGTTCGTTGTGCAGGTTTCTTTTCAGCTTCTCCTTCGTCACTGGCTGCTTCTCCACCCCTAAGTCCTCCCAGGTGTAACCAAAGCAAGGCTGGTGAGTTTTATAGCTGGCAGGTGCTTAGATTGCAGCCTTGGGGCATCAAAGTTTGAGGTGGGCAGAAAAAAAAAAAAAAAAGAAAGAAAAAAATAGTTGTTACTTGGCTAAACTAGCATGGTGGCTTTTACCCAGGGAGGGACCTGCCCTTACACTGCTCAGGTGGAGCAAACCCTCTTAGGTGGGTTCAGAAAACCCTCAAAGGCAAGCACAGCCCTCGAACCATCACTACCCAGAAAATACAGCTTTGCTGTCTGCGGTCTGCTCTATGACTTCTAAGGGAAAGGGGTGACAAGAGAAAGAGAAAAAATGCAAGGAGGAACCCAAGCCCCCGCATCCCCAAAGCTAAGGTGCACCGAGCCGAAAGCTCGGCGTCTGCCCCGGCTCATGCCACTCACTGATAGCCTTTTGCAGACCAGAGCAGCGGAGGCACCGTGGCCGCAGAGATGCTCCGTGCCTTCCTTTGCCAAAGAGGCTCTAATATCTTAGGCTAAAAGGGGGAAAGAAACCCAGAAAATACAACCTTTACAGCCCACAAACCAACAACCTCGAGGCTGATTTTTAAAAATAGCCCTGTCTCCTTGCTGCCAGAGACAAGGGGCGAGCTTGCCAGGCAGCTGCTAATTAGCAAATGCCATCACCCAGCCCTGTACTGTAAGGGGACACGTGACGGAGGGTCAGTCGGAGAAGGTTTTCCAGTCTGGCAGTCAGGGTGACATTTCACCAGCGCATTACCGAGGGGTTAAATAATTGGTAGGGCTCCCCTTCGCCTTTAAAAGAGGATGCACACCGGGATTGAATTCCCAGGGGGTAATTAATGCAGCTGCAATTCTTCAGCGGGGAGGGGGGAAAGGGAAGACTAGTATTTTTAGTTAAACTAAGAGCTATAGGGTTTTTATTCCTATAATTGATGAAAAAAAAAAAAAAGGGAGGG
>KL272985.1:0-26361 GCA_000699545.1 Podiceps cristatus
AACTGTTCTATGATATTTGGTCTGACTCTGCTTATCATGCTTGGAGAGGTTGAAGGAAGCCAAAAAATTACAGATGGGTCAGATAAGAGCTTGAAGAATAAAAAATGTGCAATATGAAAAAAATGTTTTTCAGTTTAGCAAATATTATGCTCCTTGAAGTAGGTTAAGAAGTGATTTTATCTTTGCCTATAAAAATCAAGATCAAAAGGAAGCATCAGATATCATTGACTTTTTTTTTTTTTTCATTTGGTCAAGAAGACTAATACGCTTTGCTGGCTGGAGGTTTAAGAATCTGAAGCTGGAATAAAGGTTATGCTTTTAAGAATAAGCATAACAATCCACTTCATTTGAGCAATCTGGGGAACTGCAGTGTTATTCATAGATTACATTGCTCTCTGTAATAGAAAAAGAATCATTAATCCTTTTTGGGGGGTTTTTGTGTGTTTTTTGGTTTTTGAGGGTTTGTTTGTTTGTTTGTTTTTTAAGAGCAACATTGTAGTAATTCCTATCTCCCTTCCAAGCAAAAGTAGATGATTTATGTGGGTTTTTTTTAATTATTCTGTGCTTGGTGTCTATGACTACAGAGGAGGAGACTGTGTGATTCAAGAGTTCTCATATTTCTCTACATTTGTTTCATTCCCTCTTGAACAAGGGTATTGGGTTAAACCCTTCAGCAGTTTACAGATTAAACAGTGAAGGATTTTTTCCTTCTCAGGCCATTTCATGGTTTGGCAAAGAGGAAGCCTTGTGCAAAGATCCTGCAGCAGCTCCTCTCTCCCTTTCTCTCCGCTTGGGGCACATGCTCAGCAACATGTCGTGAGGCAATGGAAAAGAATGACAAAAAGTCAGTTTTGTCTTACTAAGTAAGGTCTTCCACCAGAAGGAGGAAAACTGTGGTCTTATGTCCTGTTCCTGTGTCACTCAGGTGCTTCAACCTTGAAATTTCATTTTTTCACTATCATCTACTGTTTTTCACCCTGCAGTGTCTCTTCTGCCTGGCTGCCCAATAGAGATTTGAGGAAACGCGGCACATATTCTCACATTAAGAGAAGCATTACAAGAATGGGAAGATTCCAGGAATAGGAAATGTGGTATTACTCAATAAACATTAAATAACAAACACCCCCTCAAGCCATAGGAGAAAAAAAAGCATTCATTGACCTTTTTGGTACAAAATATTTAAGAAGAGAGTGGTTGATTTGAAGACCTTTGATGTGCCTCTCCAGTATGAATACTGGATTTATTTACTGGAATGTCTAAGGCTCAAGCTGGAATGAGGGGAAGCAAGAGAGGGGCTTTCCTCCATGCATACTATAAAGGAGAGAAGTCAAGTGTCTTTGCATTGTGCAACACATGATTTCTGTAACTTTAATTGAAATGGGGGGAGTGTGGGGGGTTAGGGAGCAGAGCTAGATTGTGTTGATAGGATATTGCTTAGAGAAATTCCAGTTCCTGAAGCTCTTAACAAAAATATTTGCCACGAGGAGGGGGAAGGGTTGGCAATGAAGACCTTTTTTTCTCAAGAACTCCCATTTGGAACTCATTACGCTCTTGCAACATGGGATGGATAAACATTGTATTAATGATTAGATGGAGACGAAGAGCTGAACTTGTTTGCATTTGATAAAGCAGTTGTTCTATTGACTGTATTCTTTACTCTTGGGAAGAAGTAGTCGTTAAGAGAAAGTGCGTCTCTTGTGAGAATGAACTGGACTGCATGTGGAAAGGAGGAACAGTTACTTGAACTGTGCCTAAAATCACTGGTGTTTTACCTCTGTGCCAGTTTCGCTTTCTGAAACCAGCTGTCCAGTTATCAGGCTGAGAGATGATCTTTCCAATCTGCTAGGTTTCCGGTGATACACGTGCCAAACATCACAAGATCATGAACTAGGATCCAATGTGTCAGAAGCAAAAGGAAAAAAACCCATCCACATAGATAAATAGGTAAATATAGAAATGAAGTATTGCCCCTGGGCTGATGTGAAGGTGCAGAAAAGCATCCAGATTTGCCCTATGTAGGGATTCCAGCATGATTTTACGGGTCTTTTTCCTAAATCTACCTTTTAATTTTTAAGCCACAGTCCTCAAGTTTTCAGGTACTCTTTCCAGGTGCAAAATGTTGCTTGGAAAAAGCACATCAACATCTGAGCTTCCTGCTGTCTGCCTGGACAGGCAGCCTCGCTCCCATTTGTCCTGGCCAGCTGAGATGGGGAAGGGATCCTCCCAGAGAAACTGCTTCCCATGTAACCCAGCTCGGCACTGGAAAGGGCATGAACAAATATGTTTCTCAGGATTTCACGCATGGGGCTCCCCTACCAAAATTTTAAGGAACTTTTCTTCTACAACTGAAAGCAATGATTCACCTTTTAGACAGGAAATAATTCACTGGCAGTTTTTGAGCCAGAATTTCTCCCGGACTAGCCTGTCTTTGGGGAGAAGTCCAGCACTGGGATGATAACATTAGCAATTTTTGTAAACTCAACCCTCTGTTAATCTTGTAATTTATTTTCTTTTCCAAAACAAACCGTACGTTCTTTGCCTGTTTCCCCATTGTACTGAAGATGTCTGGTTTCTATGGAAAACTTGCATTTTGTCCGGATGCTAAAGTTTACCCCAGGTATCATAAATAGTCACAAACTCAATTCTGAGCCCAGTAGAGAATCTAAAGCTCCTAAGGATGAAAAATGCCGCTTCTTAATAAAATTAAATACTTTATGAATAGTGGTAACTTTCCTAGATGATGCTCTGGCAGTGCAGAGAAAGGTTTCATCCGTTGCCTCTCGGAGGGATTTCCTCCCTTCCTGAATCAAAAGGGGAGAGCGTTTCAAGCAGCCTGAAGGGCTGAAGAGGGCTCCATTTTGAATGAGATGGACTTTCCATCCTTCAGCGTAAGGGCAAGTCTTGTTCCTCCTTTATCCAGGAATGGGAATGACTCAATGTCAAGCAATGACAAGTGATGAAATCTGGGATGCAATAGGCCACAGGATAAAATCCATGCGTGTGGGGGAAACTGCTGGATCAAGACAAAAAAGGATGGCAAAGAGAAACGGGGAGGAACATCTGCAGATGCTCGTCATCATTGCTCAGGAATCTCAGATGCGAGGCTAGAAGAGGATGATGTAGTTGGGAAGGTGCAAAGTGGAGAACAGAGAAGCTCTTCAAACTGGAAAGAGAAGGAGAGTAACTGAGGGAGCTCTCAGGGTCACAGTGACAGGGAAGCTGCCTTTGAGCTGCCTGAGCAGCAGGGCATTCCCAAGACATCATGCTTCCTAAAGGAGGCATTGCCTCAAGTGAGAGGAAAAGAAATTGGGCATATCTCAAACAAGCACATGGGAAGGACAATGGCTAGTAATTCATCCAGACCTGACATATTTCCAGGGGAAACACAGAAGGTGGAGGCAGATCACATGGACAGGTGCCCAAGTCAATGAGGCAAAAGACTATAAACCAGAAGGGTGGGAGAAGTTTGGCTACCTCATATGGGCAAGCCAGATGATAACATGCACAATGCAGATTTGCTGGGGCATTGAAACAGAATCTAGGTAGGAGCAGTTTAGAGAGTACCGGATTCAGACCTGAGAAGGGTGCAGTGATGAAGACTGTATTTTAGGCATGATGTCTGGATGTGCTCAGAGGACCTGCAGGTCCACACTTTCAGACCACTGGGCCTGGCAGTGCCAGCGGAGTAGGGGGGGCTGTTCTTCTGCACTGCAGCTGGGAAGGGAGTTATCACTTGATTTCTCTTAGCTGGATGTGAGTTACTGTTGTGACACCGTCTATGGTCCATAGTATCAAAAGCAAAAGGAAGAAATTTCTGTAGAAGTTGTTCCTCTCTTACTAACAGCTTACCAACTGCTTTCTACAGGAGATTTCAATTGTTTAGCTGCAGTGACTGCTAAAAAACAAACAAACGAACCAACCAACTGCAAAGGTTAGGAGCTGCTGCAAGATATTTGCAAGCTATATGAAACAACAAGGGCTAAGTAGTGTCTTATGGTGTCCTCACTAAAGAAGAAGTAGGGTGTTTTTACACCTTGTTTTGAAAGGGTAGTCAGGTCAGCGTGCCGTATGGAAAAGCTAATGTAAAGGTCAGATGCCAGGTAGCGCAGATTGTTGGAAAAGTTTTCTATGGCTTGATGTCTGCTGAAGTTTGCAAGTGCAGGAGAGTAACATCACGTGGAGGGTTGTGAACAGTTGCTAGTTAGCTGTTTACCTAATACTGTGCTGCTAAATTAAGCTTGGAAGAACAGTTGGGGCATTTTAAACAACCCAGCGGCAGGCAAGGAAATGTAATTAGAACCCAGCAGCCTTTCTGTTTCTCTTCTCTAGACATTTGTTTATAGTTCATTAGATGTATTATATGATATCAGTATTTTATATGTCTGTAGATCAATTCATTGTAGAGGCATCTCAGAAACCCTCATTGCTGACCGCTGGCTGGGCATGGATGTGAGAGTTGGAGGGGAAGGATGGTATGGAAGGAGAAAGCTGGAATCAGCTAATTTTGAAAGTCCTCTATGGCAACAGGCTGGGGAATAACTTTTTTCAGCATGTGTCTGAGATGCAATGAAGGGTGAATGCAGAGTTATGGGATCCCAGCTAAAAGATCCCCACAGGTCATTGTCAGAGAACCTTCTACATCTGAAGCAGGTCCCCCTTGATACTTTACTTCTCTAGATTTTAGGTGAGTGCCAACTTCCTCCTCAGCTATGGGTGGCCCCTGGCTGTGCCGCTGCTCTCCAGAGCTGCTTATGTGAGATAGCAAGCCAGTGCATCTGCTGTGTTAGCAAAGAAGGGAACTTCCCTGGGGCTCCCCACAGCATTTTATCGGAAAGTCATCAATCCTCTCTCTGTGGTGCTGTCATTGATGCTATTCAGGATCCTCTTTGTACGAAACTACTGGTTTTTTGGGGGGGAAGTAAGGAGGGATTTGGAGAATGCTAGGCACTGAAGCTCTGTTACCCTTTTGAACTTGCCTTACAACATTTTGGCTTTCTGGCTTTGGCCAAGAGGCTGGAGAAAGCCGCAAAGAAATCACTGAGTCCCTTCAGTGCAGCTGAAGTTTACACAGGAGCCAACACTCTGTATTGTTTGTGGGAAGTATTTTCAATTAAGTGACGGGGCAAAGGTGAGATTTTTCTCTGACCTGCAATCCAGCGCTTGTTGCTCATTTCAGTATTGTATTTCCATGCAGTTAACATGGAAATAACTCCACATCTTGTATGTTCTTGCTTGTGATTTTTGTAATAAATGGGTGGGGCAGATAGGCAAAGTCAGGATGTTCAGGGATTAAGCAAGGTTATCTGCTGGAGTTGGTTATTGTGCTGGCTTAGGGGAACAATTCTATTTATCCTGTATCCTGGGCATTACATTGCAGAGGGAACTGATGGGTTTAAACGAGCAGACCAAGAGACAGAGGAATTTTATTTGGGCAGTGAAAATCATAGAATCGTTTAGGTTGGAAGAGACCTTCAAGATCATCGAGTCCAACTGTTAACCTATCACTGCCAAGTGCACCACTAAACCATGTCCCTGAGCTCTGCAACTACATGTCTTTTAAATATCTCCAGAGATAGTTCCTCAAACACTTCCCTGGGCAGCCTGTTCCAGTGCCTGATAATACTTTCAGTAAAGAAATGTTTCCTGCTATCCAATCTAAACCTCCCCTGCACAACTTGAGTCCATTTCCTCTTGTTCTATCACCTATTACTTGGGAGAAGAGATTGACACCCACCTCTCTACAAACTCCCTTCAGGTGGTTGTAGAAAGCAATAAGGTCTCCCCGGAGCCTCCTTTTCTCCAGGCTAAACAACCCCAGTTCCCTCAGCTGCTCCTCCCAGGGTTTGTTCTCGAGACCCTTCACCGGCTTCGTTGCCCTTCTCTGGACACGCTTCAGCACCTCAGTATCTTTCTTGCAGTGAGGGGCCCAAAACTGAACCCAGCACTTGAGGAGCGGCCTCACCAGTGCCGAGTACAGGGGAACAATCACTTCCCTGGTCCTGCTGGCCACACTGTTACTGATACAAGCCAGGATGCTGTTGGCCTGCTTGGCCACCTGGGCACACTGCTGGCTCATGTTCAGCCAGCTGTCGACCAGCACCCCAGGTCCTTTTTTGGGAGGCAGCTTTCCAGCTGCTCCGCCCCAAGCCTGTAGCATTGCATGGGGATGTGGTGACCCACGTGCAGGACCCAGCACTTGGCCTTGCTGGACCTCGTACAATTGGCCTCCACCCATCAGATCCCTCTGTAGCGCCTTTCTTCCCTCAAGTAGATCCACACTCCCTCCCAGCTTAATGTTGTCTGCAAAATTACTGAGGGTGCACTCAATCCCCACGTCCAGATAAAGACGTTAAACAGAACTGGCCCCAGTACTGAGCCCTGGGGAGCACCAGTTGTGACCAGCCGCCAACTGGATTTAAGTCCATTCACCAAAACCCTCTGGGCCCGGCCATCCAGCCATTTTTTTACCCAGCACAGAGTACGCCCATCCAAGCCATGAGCAGCCAGTTTCTCTGGGAGGATGCTGTGGGAAATGGTGTCAAAGGCTTTGTGAAAGTCCAGGTAAACAACATCCACAGCCTTTCCCTCATTCTCTAAGTGGGTCACATTGTCATAGAAGGAGATCAGGGTGGTCAAGCAGGACCTGCCTTTCTTAAACCCATGCTGACTGGGCCTGATCGCCTGGTTGTCCTGTTGCTTCCATCCTGGCGGATGCTACAGAACTAATGGGCTAGTCATATCCAAAAGAGAGGAACGTCTTTCTGACATCGTGTGAAATTATCTATTTACAGTCTGACCCATAATCACTTAAAATTGATTCAAGACTTTCTGCTGTCCTTCTTCATTCTGCAGACAAGTTTATATGTAGGGCTGACATATTTTGACATTAAATACTTTAAGGCTGGTCTCCGGTGATTTGGAGACCGAGTTGGGAAAATAAGATTTCCCCTTGTCAGGATGAAGTAATGCAGCTGAATAGATGAAGGCATGCATTTAATGGAGAGCTAAGGGACTTGTGCTGAATTTACTATAAGCACAACTGCTACTGTGCTAATTAACTACTATTATCCCTGGATGCTAACAGAGGTTCCTGCCCACACAATCTCAAAGTGTCCAAACAGCTGCTAAGCCTGCTTTCCAGCCTTGCCTGGAGTTGCATCCATCCTGACTTTGGCAGATACGACAGCCTCAATTAAAACAGCTTCGTCACCTTACTGTTATGTTACAAATATGGCCATTATCAGGTATGTTGTCGGGACTGTGTTTTTTAATGGTTTACCTTTTCTGAGAGGAAGCACATGCATATTAAGGAAGAATAGAGGTCCATATAGAAAGGAGTTTGGAGAAGACATGCCCCAAAGCTTCTCTGCTACTGTTCTCTCTTCATGTCTTCAGAGTTATCCAAGCAGAGGATAGAGAACAGGCACTTCTTTTCCTAGAAATACTGGTGAAGATCACAAGGAAAGAAACTTGGCACCTGGGGAGAAAATGACAATTCAACTCCCAAAAGGATGCTCCCCTCCCTACCCCCCTAAACTGTTCCCCAGGTTTTCTGCATGTAATTTGCTTTTTTTGGACATTTAAAGACTACCAGATACAGTCGACTGCTGCTGAGTGCCTGGGAAAGCACTCCCCTAAGAGCCCCTGGAGGGACACTTCCCAGCAGAGCACTGCCAGCTCTGCGCCCGCCGGAGCAGGGTCTCGGTGGGGTACCACGCTTTCAAACGGCAGCGCTGCACCGCAGGCTGAGGACAGGCAGACAGGCAGCCGGCGCCTGACAGAGTAAATCGTCTTTCGGGAAAGCGCACAGTAGATAAAGGCTGTCCCTGGGAAAGCTGGTGTGTATCAGACAAATCTGTGAATGCTTTTCCCTACTGTTTCTTTAATGTGGAGCCTGGCAGCCTCAGGATCCAGGATCCAGTGGAGCATGGCCACTGCAGACTGTAGACTTTCAAACTTTATTGGACATTGCTAGATGATCCATCTACTCTTCCTTGAGAGCCGCATGGGTTTGAATGTAGTTGTTTGATGTTACTAGCAACAGAGCTGCTGTTTCCAGGGCTGGAGTGAAATTTTCAGCTGGCCTGATACTGGTTTTCCCCTGCCAAGCAAGCGGACAAGCTGATGGTCGCAACTCATCAGGAGATGGGCTCTAATGCGGGAGTGGGACAGGTGGTGCCTGAATCATGATCTACACATCCACTTTACATTTGGTCTACAAGCTCAGTAAAATAGTTTGGTACTGTTCACCTCCAGGTAAAATAAATTGGTATTAAACTCATGTGCATCACTCAGAAATGCTGTTATAATGTCAGGGTAATATTGTCTTCTCTCGTTGCGTGTGAAGGGATTACTTTGGCTGTAGATAAGAGTGCTGCAATGCAATAACCTCAACTGTGTTTGCTTCTGGCTGACAAAAAGGATCCCTTTTCTCTCCTTGGATGCTCTGATCAAATCAGTGTCTGAACCAGGTTTTCTTCACTTAGTGCTGTTGCAAGCCACCCATGAGCCCCAAACCCAAAAAGTTTAAATCCAGAGTGTGGGAAGGTGGGGTGAGGAGCACCTCTTGCAGATCCAGTGTGGTGCATGGGAGCTGGCAGCTCTGCTGAGAAGCTCTCTGCAAGTGTCACCATTGTGGCAATTTGTATAACTGTATTCATGACCACAGGTTAGGATCCAGGAAATGAGTGGTATATGATTGTCAAAAGCTATGGTGCACTGGTTTCCCAGGGTTAGCCCTTAAGGGAATATTTTGCAACAGTGCCGTTAGTGAGACATTCCTAGTCACTTTAGTCCTAATCTAACTGCCCAAGAGTACATGGCTGTCCTCAGCACAGACAGATGCACATTGGGTTCCCGGGATGGCAGTGACATCTTCATTGGGGAGCACTGGGAACAGGGGTGTGTGAATCATTGGCAGCAGGGGGCAACCCCAGGCTGTCGGGGACCTCAGAAATCTGTGAAACATGGGAGTTTACATGGGAGAAAATAGGTATTTCTTAAACGAAAACCACAGCAAAATGTAATATACGTGAACATGTGAAAGGCTGGTGAGAGCGCTTATCTTCGGAGCAGCACATAGCAATTCTGCTGAGGAGGATATATTGCTGTCATTTCTCGTCGGCTGATACCAGCCCCTCAGCCATGGGAACACTTCTTTGTGGTGCCATTATCTTTGAGTCCCTGAAGTCCATTGTGTGACTGAGCTGCTGCAGAGACCTTTTGTCATCCTGGCTGATTCCTAACAATAATGTGTAAACCAATACCACTCCTGTGAACCATCATTTAATTTGTTCAGTGGAAGGAGTTCAGGAGATGTAGCCTAGAAACAAGATTTCATAGGAAGGCTTCTGCAGCTTCATGTCCTGACCAGCTCCGGCTCTGCAAGAGGCATGCCAAACCCCTTGGGAAGAGTGTGCCGGTCATTCGCTGAGTGCCAGCATCGCCCGGAGGGTCCCGGCAAAGGGGTCTGGCCCTGGCCTGTGCAGTATGGGAACCACTCAGCTGCAAGTTGCTCGGTGGGCAGCTCCCCAGAAATGCGCAGGTTTTTTCAAGTACACTGAGGGCCACACCATAGGGTGGCAGAAGTCTCCTTGTAGCTACAGGGCTTGTGGTGGCTGATAGGACTACACTGGCATTGGTGCAGTGATGCCTGTCTTTGGCACCTTGGAGTTCGGGGTACGTAGATACAGAAAGATGCTTTATTGCAGATGCTAGTACCAACATCCCACGAAGCTCTGTCTGACTCCTGCCCTCACTCCACTCTTGCTTCCCATGCTGGTCTGCTCTGGTTTTGCATTTGCATTGTCTCCATCCTGGGGCAGTGTAGGGTGATGCTATGGCACCACCTGGACACGGATACACCAAGCTTCACTCTCTCTTTCATACTGCTTCTGGTCCCAAGAACAAGGGCAAGAGAGAAGTTGCTTGAGCATGCAAAAGGCTATAATATTTCTGCAGAGAACATATTGCAGTTCCTTTATGTGGTGCCTCCATTTATCACCACTTACTTCCAGATAGTCCAAATTCTATGTGTCGATACAAATTACTTTTCCCTGTGCTCCTCCCGCGCTCTAACATGAAGAAACAAGAAGGAGTTCTCACTTCAAGAGTTATTTCCAAACTGCTGTATTTTCTTTTCCAAGGCTCTCAGCAGAAGCAGGGAACAGCCTTCCGTACGTGTCAGCATGAACTAGAACACTTCCTAGCTTGACCTGCTTCCAGCAGAGTAAACACAGATGCCTGAAATGTAAGTTAAAAATTGTGTTCTGCGCATATAAATAATGTCCTAGCTACAGTAGTAAAATAACACAGCTGTGTCTCCTCTAGACTCTCGTGAGTAGATATACTGATTTAAGTGGCCGCTTCTCTGGTCTTCTGCTTTCCTGAAAGCTGTTTTTTTCACTATGGAAGATCAACACAGCCATCACTTCTTGAGTTTGGGGGGTTACGGTGTGCTGCTCTGAGGTGCTCTCCCCAGGAGCTGTTGGCTGCTGCCCTGTGCTGTACTCTGGGGCGGCGTTGCCTTCTGGGCTGTGAGTACACCCGTGTGCTCCTATGCCAGCAGATGTGGTGGCCTCTCTTGGGCTGTTTTTTCGCCTGTGCTCTGACTGGTCCTGAGCTGGATGCAGCCACGTTCGCAGTGTCCTGTGCCCAGCCTCCTGCCAGTTCAGAGCAGGGCTGCCGCACCGCAGAGCCCTCTTGCTTCGGTTGGCAAAAGCTGTGATGGAGGCCCCGTACCCTGGTGCAGCAGAGCAGCAGCGCTGCCGCAGCACTGCCGAAATGCTGCTGGCTCTGCAATGGCGAACGGCGGGCTTTGGCCCTTGCTGTCAGGGACCCCGTGCAGGTTTAGCTCAGCTATGCAGTGTTCAAGAGCAAAACAAAGTTTTGCCTGGGGCAATGCTTACAGCACCGCCTTACATTGCTGCCCTAAAGATCCTCTGCTGCGGAGGAGGAAGGGGAAGGAGTTTCAGAGCTGGCAGGTATTCAGTGCCAATCCCCTCAGCTGAGCCAGGGCACTGCTTTACTTGTCTCTTATCTTTATGTTAATCTCATTTTATAATTTTTATGGTTAGGAAAAGGAAAATAAAACCTCAGAGATACAGAACACTCTGAACACAATATCCAGGCAAAGACACCCTTTTCTGGCTGACGTAAATGCAGCTTCTGGTGTTAGTTATATCCAGGCTCTGATCTTCCTCCATGTCAGCTGCTCACGCTATCTGCAATAAATATACATCTTGATTTACACCAGTGCAAGTAAGAGATACAGTCCAATGATGCTGGCACTCCATTTGTGGGAAAATTTTGGCCTGATTCCTATTTCAATTTTTTCTAGAGACTCCTGGCTGTGGTGGAATTGCACTGACTTCACACTCATCTGTGAAGAGAAGGAGCAATTTTCTTAGAGCCACATCTGCCAAATCATAACACACTAAATGGTCCCCGAGTTTCAGCATGACAGGGGAAAATCCCCCAAATTTCCTTTACTACACTAGCAGAAGGCAGTCTCACAGATTTTCACAGTTCTAGAGAAGCCTACGAGCAAAGAATTTACTAGGGAGGAGAGAACTCATGAGATTTCAGAGGATTTTTTTATTACTTGCTCTTCTAAAACTCCTGGGGTTTCCCTAGCAGTGCTGAGAGCTCAGGCCACGATGCTTGCCCGGCTTCTCCTTTCTGTGGCTCCCTTACAGCTGGGTATGTCGAACCTGCAAGGTGCTGGTCATGCAGACCCCGTGGAGGGGCTGCTTCCCTTCCCTCCAGCTGCCTGCCCGGTGGGTGCCTCCCCAGCCCCTTGGCAGCCTCATTAGGTAGCTGAAAGGCAGTGGGAGAGCCAACGTTTTGGGGGCTTCTCCTTGATGAGACACACATGTTGTGGGCACCGCACAGACCGTGCAGAGGTGACACGGCTGCAGGTGAGTGTCCTCTTCCACTTGGAGATGGCAGCTGGAGCCCACTCGCGGCACACACGGGGAAATCATACGCAGGAATTCCCAGTCTGAGTGTAGTTGAAGCACACAGTGTGACAGAAGTGGCTTTCTGTTCTCTCGGATTTGAGTCCCTAGCTTCAGGCAAGAAGATTTCAATAACAGAGCACCTGGTAGTGCTTTGCCATCGGTAACGACCTATTTACAGGAGAAAGGAATTGTGCTCCCATCACATGTGCTCTCAAACAGGAGAAATACTATTTGCAGATCATAGCAATCTTGCCAAGCTGGGATAATCCTTTTTATAGTCAAAAATAGTTGATAGTGACTCTCCAACTACTGGAGTTGCCTTCCCTGTGCTCCCCAGCTGTTTAGCTGACTCCTGCACTGCAGGCAGTCTCTCTTCGCCTCTGTTGGCGTGTAGAGCAGTTGTCTTTACTGGGATTTTTCAGAGTCCTATCTCAGAAATGTATCTCTCCATTTTAGCTCAGTCATGAGCCTTTCATTTTGCTTTGATGAGAAGTTACACTTTTCAGAGAGTGGGGGGTTGGTGTGTGCATTTGGCAGGAGGGAAGTTCCTTTCCTTCCTTCCCTTTTCCCCCTTTCTTCCTTGAGATGAATTTTTTTTTAGTCTCTCTTAAAAATGGCTTTTTGTTTACTCACAGCCTTTACTCACATCCCTTCTTTTTTTCAGTTGCAACTCAGCTTTCTGCTTCATGAGTCTTCAACGCTGGGATTTCCTTAAATATCTGGGCAGAATCTCTGAGGAACACAGGAAGGGAAGATTTGGTCTCCTTAATATACCATAAACAAAAGGCAGAGAACATCTTCTACCATCATGAGTGAACAGTGACAGCTATTTCAAACTGAAAACCCTAAAGAAATGGTTTCACTTAAAGGTAGATCTTTAAGGCCAAGACGATGCTTTTCTGCCCTGGGTTCCTCCAGCGGTTGCTGCCCAAAGCCGGCTGAGTCGCCGTGCATTTCCCAGCCCCCCTTGGCTGGGAACAGAGACTGTGGCAGCAGCAGCAGGCAAAAACCTGCATGAGCTCAGCCCCTTCCCTGCCCAACCTGAGGGGAGGCACAGGCTCCCATTGCCAGGGCTTCGGGTCACGGCCTCTCACCAGCGCTTCGACACTGCGGAAAAAACAAAAGGGGAAAAAAAGGGGGTTTCCTAATGGTGAGCTGTATCTGCACGCTGTTGTTCATGGTGGTGGACCTCACAGTGTTAAACAGGAGAGCGTGTACTTGAAGCCTGCGGGTTTGTTTTAGTTTGGCTCATTAATCTAACTGAAGCATTGCTGGCTTCAACCACTGTGAGGATTAAGTGGGGCAGCAAAACAAACGGAAGCCTGAATATCTGCCCAGGTTATCGGCACCTCCTTTCCACCAGCAAACACCCTGGGACTGGTCAGTAAGTGGGGACCCTAACCCCTACTCTATTGTCTGACTGCTTTAATACTGAAATTCCTCTTCAGGCTTTTATTGTTGGGAGTATTGATCAGATGGACATGAAGTACACAGAAATGAGAATAAATCATTACCTGTGCTGTCAGCCAGAACTGAGGACAGACAGGGTGGTTTCTCAGTTTATCCCGACAGTTCACTTTTCTGCTCTTATGTAGAGACTTGACAGCTTATCATGACCTGAATAATGCCAACTGTAACATCTGTAGATAAAGAGCAGGTGGTGTAATTTGCTGAAGGATATTCCTGGTTATTTCCCTCCAGGATCTCTAGTTTCCTTATCAATTCTCACAAGTTTTCCTTCTTTCAAATTCATCCTTTTATTTACGGAGAGTGTTTGCTTCTGGCTGGCTTAGTTCAGCTAGATCACACTGACTCTGTTCATGGCCTATCATCTCCAACTCCAAGCTAAAGCGCAGACCTTGGAAGGACAATGTGTTTTTAAATCAGGGAACCTCTGTTCTCTCCAAGACCTGTAGAGATGTCGCCAAAGTAACTGTGTTAGTACCAGTAGGGTTACACCCATGCAAAATAGACATGAACAATGGGGACTCGGGCTGTGCAATGACCAGGAATAATATCTGCTGACCCTCAGGGTGCAGTTTCCCATTTAGGCTTAATCTGATCTGACCATGGGATGCTGGTGAAAGGGTGGTCCTGCTCTTCCTGCCTGCTCCTAGCCATACCTTCCTGGCACCTCCCTTGCACTGGAAGCTGCAATCCTAGAGGCTACAGAAAAAAAAACCAACAGATTTTTTTTTTTCTTTTTTTTGGTAAATTAGTTTTCTGCCGGATCAACAAGCCAATCTGAATCAGCCTGCCACAGCAAGACCCCTATGTACCACGCAGGAGATCATCAGTCAGCTGCCGATTTAGACCGGATTAAGGATAACCAGAAAACAGGTCATCTGTCTTCTATAGCCATCCTTTACACTACAGCCTCTGAGGAACCACCCCTCTCTCCAACACATGGATTTGTGTGAAACCATCAATGTAACAACACAAAATGAGTCCTACAGAGTAGCCAGCATCAGAGCAAGGGACCAAGATCAGTCCCGCCCCTCAGCCCACAGCCACGCTGCCCACAGCAGTTGCCTTGTCTGCATTTCCCACGCAACCTCCAGCTGCAGTTCCAACTGGGGCCCGGCACCAACCAGACAACGCTCTTGAGGGAACCTGGGGCACTTCCACAAGCTATTTCTGCTTCAGTTGTGGTGGGGGAAAAAAAAAAAAAAAAAAGAAATCAGTGCAATAGTTTTGATCCTCCCTCCTGAGGTCCCTGGGAGCAGGGATGGCCGGCAAACAAGGGGACCGCTGTCATCCCCACGGCCATCCCAGCTCCTGCCTGTGATCTGGTGTGGTGTGGAAGGGGGTTTTCCCCTCCTCCCTGCTGCTGCCTCCCCTTCTGAGCACTGCACTTTAACAGCAGCCCTACAGCATCAGCCATCCCCACGGACGGCTGCCACGCTGCTCTTGCTGAGGCTATGTGCTCTGCCGTGCAAAGGGCTAATAGCTGCAAGAAAGCCGCTGCAGGTGCAGAGGGGTTTGTGAAAGGGTAATGGCGAGGCAGGTGCACGGGAGAACCAAAGGGATTCGAGCAGAAGACAGGGTGGTTCAGACACGAGTGCTGTAACTCCAGCAGCTGGCTGCTTTAGGGATGTAGGCGGTGTATTTTCCAAGGAGCCCTGTGGGGGAAGCTCATTTGCAAGACCAGCAGGCAACTGCGACCCTTTGAGGTGTACACATGTTCTGCAAAGAGACATGCAGGCTCAGTAACACAGTTTGCAAGGGATAAACCCTGATGCAACAGCTCCTGAATGTTTTTCTCTGTTGTCGTTATGCACTCAATCATCCATTTATATTCTTAAAATTCAGCCTCCTGTGTTTCATCTCTGCCACGGGTTTCTTCCCAGGTTAATTCCCCTCTGGCTTCCAGGAGAGCGGGATGTGACCCCTCCTGACATTTGTTTAGTGAGTTATGCTCGCCTTCCGGAGAACACAAACAAGCTGTTGGACTTCCTCCCCTCCGCTTTAGCTCTGGTCCAACTCCTCGCTGCACTTACTCTGGCCTTACGCTGATACAACGGAGATTGGCATTGGGCTTCTTGAGTTCTACTTGCAAAAGTGCCTATGTGATTTAGAGTTCGTTCTCTGTTTTCAAGAGGGATTTATGTCCAACCATATTAAGAGAAATGTGTGTAATCCCCTTGATTTCACTTGAAATTAAATATCTAACTGTCTTTGAGAATCTGGTCTTAATCATTTGAGAAAGTCACTTGGACTCTAAAGTCTGTAATGTCATTTCTAAAAATAAGCCTCGTACTCCAAAGGTGCCTGGACTATGCCAGTATTGTCCCTCCTGTCTCACCCTACCCAGCAAGTAGGAATTTGAGGGCTATGATGAGAAAAATAAAAATAATTTCCATCTTACAACAGCCAGACCTGAATGTAATTACTGATGAAACTGTAAACCCAGCTTCCCAATGATGTTTGGAAACGAAAACGAAGCATCCTCCTTGTTCATGGGAAGAGAAATTGTATTCACATAACAAAGAAATTAGGTAAGAGGAAGTATATTGAGGAACTCAGGAAGTGAAAAGTCTTTCATTGCTATATTCTTGCAAGAGCTAATACAAAGCAACATGATTAGTCGGTTCTTCAGTAGCTTCCTATTTCCAACACCAAACTGCTTTAATATTTAAGGTGCTGAACACTGTTTTTCTGAAGTTAATCTGGATGAGCTTGATGCCTTGCGGTTTGTGTCCAACTGAGTTGCACAGTTGTAGTATGGAAGATTAAGAAGTATGGTAGAGATTAGACCTCAGTGGTATCTTTCACTCCCTCCCTTGCTCTCTTACCTTTTCATCTACCTCAGCCACAGCATCTCTTGCTAGGGCTTTTATTCCTTGCATTTTCCTTATTGTTTTTCAGCAATGCAGTACTTGACCATGGGACGAGGAGCCTAGCAGTGTGTTATGTGTAAGCATCCCAGCTTTAGGCCACGCTGACAAAATTAAGGCCAAAATACTGGACCGTTATTCCTGAGTAAATCAATTTCATTTCTAGGACCGTGCAACAGGGGTTGGCCCAACACCACCTTCTTTTCTCTCAAAGGGAGCTAATTTAATCCTTTATCCTTTCTTGTGCCCACAGGCTGTGGGAGGAAGGGCCCCTGTACCACGCCTGCCATCCGTGCCCCTGTGGAGGACACTGCTCAGACACTTGTGGCTGGGAGTGAGCCCTGCAGGAATAAATTCATTTTTACAGCCCTGGCAGGCGTGCCGCTCTCTGAAAGCGAAGCAGCCTCATGACCCAGGCTGCATGTACCAACTGGGAGAGACTCTTCGGGAGGCTTGGGATCCCTCTCCATGACACTGAGCCCCACTGGGCAGAGAAGACCAGTGCGTGGCAGCACCCTGCCGCACACCCTGCTCTTGGCAGGCTGGAGACAGCAGGACAGTCAGGTCTTCATCAAGGAGATGGGAATCAATCCTTCTGCCCCTGTGCATGGTGGGTTGAGGCTCCATTGCCTATGCACCCACAAAGCTGGGGTTCAGAAGGACCAAAGTCACCTTGAGTTTCCTGGCCACCTGCTCCTGCACCGAGATTAGTTTACATGCAACTAATGCATGTTTGTATGTCTCTGCTTCTACCTCACTGCAGGCTGAACATTTCCCTGCAAGCTGCCCTTCTTTATGCTGTCTGTAAACAACAAAATGCCACCGGTATGGCTGTCCTTGGCAAGTCCTGTATGGAGCTCCATGCCCTGCCCACCTTCAGGAGCTTGACATGGGTGGTGGGAAGGGGAGTTTGCCTGGGGATTGCCATGGGTGGTGGGAAGGGGAGTTCTTGCCTGCAGCCAAGAAGTCCCTGGAGCAGAGCTGAAGAGCAGTCACTGAGGTTTCCATATGTGCCTATTTCTTCCCTGGATAGCGGGGGTTCAGTGGCAACAGGATGACACATGGCAATAAGATTATTTTTTTTTTTAATTGTCAAAACAACTGTATATTCCTAAGGTGATTTTTAATGAAAAGCGTTTATCAACATTGCAGTCAGAAGGGTGGAGGGTGTCATGCTTTCTCTCAGGTTATTTCTCCTTCCCTTCACTTTAGAAAATGAGGATGGAAGGAGGGATAGGAGAGCCAGAGCTGGAGGTGAGAAAGAACATGAACTGAAATGTTTTCAAAGGGAAACTTTCTATTTAGCTTTCTTCACTGTATTTTGCAAAACAAATGCATATTTCAATTGGAAACACAAATCCAAAAGGCCAGGCAACGTCCTCAGTGGAGACAAACTGGGTCTGTGCCAGGCTGCCCCTCTAGGCAGGGACCCAGCCTGGCAGCAGCAGTGCGTCTCCTCCCCATCCCACCTCCCTTCTGGGAAACAGCACGTCCCAGCCCAGCTTGGGCAGAGGAGCAAAAGGCAGCACAGGGACCCTTATGCTGGTCACCATCTTCCTTAAAGCACCCCTGTATCTGGGCCATTTATTTCAGCCAAGCGACTTCTCCGGGAGGGGAAGGATGTCCCAAATGCATGGGACCAGATCCCCACCAGATGTAGGCTTATCTCGGTTGTGTTCAAGGCAGGTGGGGATGTGGTCTGAGGTGTGTGTGAGGGGGAGGATGAGGGAAATAGGACTAAAAGCTAAAAGGACACTGTAAAAATTATAGTGGTGGTTAAAACCACGCAGGTACAACAGCTTCCTTTGCTTGCAGATTTGCAAACCAGGCACCGCTCCCTTGTACAAAATGGGAAGAAAATGAAACAACCCCTCTCTCCCCCAGGAAAGTTTAAAAAATATCTTTCTGTGTAAGAAGAGACAAGCTGACAAGAGGAGTCTCTTGCTAACCACAGTCACCTGTCCCCGCAGCCGGCAGCGGCATGGGGAGGGTCGGTGGGTGCTAATTGCGGGGCATTGTGCAGCCACCTGGTAGAGCGGTGGAGAAACCAGCGGGTCCTCGCAGGCTGCTACGAGCACATTTCATGTCACCTGGTTACTGACATCCACTTGACCATTTAACGCTTTCCCAGCATCCGGTTTGAGATGGGTTTACAGAATGTTTCAGATGGCAGAAATGGTTTGAAATGATGTGTTTCCTCACATTCACCCTTTTCGGACTCTTTCTAGTTGGGAATCTTTCCTGGATAAATCTGAGGATAAAACTGATCAAACTTAACACAGGAGTGCAGTGGCTGGTGTTGCTTAGCCAGCAGCATTGATCTGTGCCGAGTCCTGGGGCTCCTGCCCCATGTCACGCAGGTGGCATTGGCTGTGCAGCATCTTCTGACTGCAGAGGGAAGATCGTTTAGAAGCAGAATATCTGCAACACGGGATCAAATCACTTACCTTGAAAATCCGATACCACCCCCGCTTCCAGCAATGGCCAGTGATGCTTCAGCAAAACATCTTCATATAGTCTCTCCCCTTCCCACAAACCAAATAACTGGCTGGATGTGAAGGTGGTATGAGCTGCTCTCCTGGTCCCAGGGCTCAGTCAGCCTCTGCAGAGTGATGGCGGTGGTGGGACAGGCAGGAGCTGACCCAGCCAGTGCCACAATGCTGTGCCAGGGAAGCACACAGCAGTCCTGTCTCCCAAAGGCAATCAGACCTGTTCCTGAAGTGAGGCATTTTATTATCCTTATCTTCCCTGGCTCAGCTACTGTGCAAATGTTACAACTTTCTCATAGTATTTTGGTACTTTCATTTCGTGTGCCAGATGAAATCAGGAAGTATGGAGGTGGGGGGAAGTACATAAACACCGGCATCTTTAAAGTGAGAGCCTGAAAATGGGATAGGTGTCAAGGCAGGTTAATTTTACAGCCTACTGGGGTTGGCAGCATTGCTCTTGCTATTCCCAGAGCCACGCACCTTCCCTCTGACCTCACCGACGATGCTCGGCTACTTGCAAGGAAGTAAACAAAAGGGACTCATGGGGACTTCGGTTCCATAGAAACAGCAGGGAAAATGTCCATGCGTGCCAAGTGGAAAAGGACTAAATCAGTGGGGAAGGAAATTTTATTGTCACAAGTTCAAAGGGGATGTTACAAACAAGAGAGTGGGGGAAAAAAAGAGAAAGAAAAAAGAAAAAAAAAGGGAAAACTTCAGAAAGCAGTCTCTGAAGTCAGATTGCAAAGTAGTACTAATGAAGCCTTGTCTTAGAGCAGTTGTCAAATATGATGTGGTATTTACATCAACAGTGACTCAGGCAGCATTTACTACTTCCCCTTTAACACAGCAGGACGCTGCCTGCCCTCAGAGATTTGGATCCTGACCCTGCAGATGGATGGATGGACCCAGAGCTGGTGGGTGGATGGGGAAACAATGCACCAGGCAAGGGGATGGGAGAGCACGCAGCCCCGTTAGCAGAGGTCCGCGTCAGCTAGGGTTTGGTGCGAGGGAAACAAGGGAACAGCGTCACGCAGTCATGGTGGGGAGAACGCCCTGAGACGCCTCTGCCCTGGGAGGGTCTGCAGCCAGGTAAACGCACCCCGGTTCCCAGCCTGACAGCTCTTGCAGAGCAGGGGGCTCGCTGTGGTCTGCTCGCTGGCTGCTGCGGTGCCAGCAGGGCCTTGGGGCTGGGGTGGGACGGCTCTAAGCTATGCCATCTGGCCACAGTCCCCGGGGCCGCCCCAACCGGGGCATGCTGGCGGGGAGCCGGCGCTGCCAACGCCCCTTTCCACGGTCAGCAGCAGGAGGGATGGCATCGGGGCTGTCTGGCATGGCCGGGTGGGCTCTGCTGGGACACAGCGGGCCTGAGAGCCTGGTCGTTTGATCGCATCCTGGCAGCGGCAGCATTCAACGAACAGGCCCCTCATTTGTAAAGAGGAGAGAATATCCAAAGGTTCAAAAGGGGAAATAGCTGAAGGCTGTGATGAATTTCACTCTAAGCCAATTGCAAACATGGCTTTGGGTCCCTGAGAAGGAGATTTAGGGTTACAAATGCAGAGGGATGGTATAACCCGGCCACTGGATCATTCTTTTATTTACCATTGCCCCTTCCAGCTGAGAAAGCCCTTCATAAATCTGGGAGTGGCAGGACACCTCGATTCACTGGACAAAGTGGTCACCACGTTTAAGTGCCACTGGTTGCAACAGTTGCATGCATCTACTTGATACTGTGCACTTCATGAAGGCTTAAAAAATGAACTTTTCATACCCCTCATTTCCCTGAGGTCTTGAAAGGCAAAACAAGAAAGCTTTGTGAACAGCAGGGCGACCCTTAGGTGGGCTGTGCCCTCCACTTTGTGCAATAGCATTGGTCCGGGTACATCTTTCCTCCAAGGAACCCTCAGCTCATCACACCCCCGTGGAGCGGTGACACAGTTCGTTCAAGGGATCAGCAAGGAAATAAAACACAAGGTGTCTGCCTCTCCTGTTGCCACGTAACTGTCAGTGCTCATCCAAGCTAGCCTAGAGCAGGCTTTATAAGCAGTAATTAATTTTGATAAAGCTGCCAGGCTATGTTGCTCCTGCTTGCCTCACTCTCGTGGCAGGATACAGAATCCAAGAGCGCCTCAAGCCCGTCTCCGAAATAAAACCTACAGCTGATCATGTTTGAGTTGGTTTAAAGGACATGGTGCCCGGGTTCATTGCAAGCCGCAGCAGGTCTGAGTCATAGCAGCAGAATCTGTCTTCGCAGGGTGAAATTCCACCCTGCACTCCTGTAATGCTGTAGGTTTGTCCCATACCCTGCTTGCACACGGGCAAGTGCATGCAGACACTCACAGAGGCGGCACAGGAATAACTTTAGCAGCTCCTTTTGACCATCAGGCTCAAAGAGCCTTGATTCGGGGCTATGTGCGCTGGAAGTGGGAGGATGTTTTCCAAATCCTTATTCATGCCAAATTCATTCTTCTTTCACCCTCAGTGTGGAGTATGTGACTGAGCTTGTTATCTTCGCCTCTCGGATGATTATTTGTTCACATTACTCATTGAAACTTTGTGGCATCCTAACACTCTCCATGAGGATCTCTAAGAATCTCTACCACAGTGTCAAAAGCACGGGCATGTGCTCTGCAGTCCCAGACTCTTAGAAAGTCATTTTAACAGGCTCCTGCTTTCAATTAGCAAGTAAACTCCTTGGGGCACGAGTCTGGCTTCCCGTTAGTCCTGGCAGGCACTCTGGTACTTTCTAAGCAAATCATCTTCATCCTCATCTTCCTACTCAGGTTGGCAAAAATCCAAAGGTAGCTCAAATTTCAGTCACTCCAACTTCCCCACCTGAAAGGGCTGCCAGTGTCCATCTGGGGCTGGTCTTATGAAGAGAGCAACACCCCTGCACACTAACTTTTGGTCCACTCCATGTTACTTAGCATCTGAAAGAGGGTTTTTTGGACTCATATCTCTCAGCAATGCAAACAAGACATGAGCAAGAAGCATATCGCACTTGTATGACCGTCACCTGGCTAGGCTTCTCCCTAGCTTTGCCAATTTGCTGGGCTTGTAATACAGTCAGGTCTCCCTCTGCTCGCTAGAGCTTTAGCCAATTCAGCACTTGCCTGCTGGGATTTTGACCCCTCCCATCCCCCATGTGTTTGTTTGAAGAGATAACTCCTTTTATATATATACTTGCTCTTTGGATGCGGGGGGAAACCTTTATTGTTGTCTCTGAGCTTCTGCAGCATAAAGTTCCAGGATTCCTCCATTCCCAGCTGCTGGATTCAGAAAGCTTTTCCTTTTCAAGCTTCCTGTTCACACAGGGTGGGGGTGGGAAGTGGGGGAGGAGGGGGGAGGTTAGGTATTGAATAAAAGGAATTAACCATTTCCCTTCTCTGACCTTTGGGAATTTCCGTATGTGAAAGTGGCAGCTTGTGTGTCTAAGAATTATAAATGATGGGACCTTGCAAGTTACTGAATGGATGTGTGACCAAAGACTACAGGCTGCTCCCTGAGCCGGGCTGGGAGGGAGGGGGGCAAAGGGGTGAAATAAGAAGCAGGAAAGACTAGAGATACTGAAAGGCCGCATGCTTTATAAGAATGAAAGGTGCTTATCGTGCTCCAGAGAGCTCATGCTATTGCAGCTTCCCTCCATCATGCCTTAGTCCATCTTCTGTTCTCAGTGCACAGCAGAAAGGAGGCCAGGAAGTAAGTTTCCATGAGAAGCTCTCATGACTCAGACCTCCCTCCTGTAGGGTTTCATCAGTTTCCCTAGAACAGGGTCACCATCCTGAAAGGAAAAGGGCGATCCTGACTGGTGTTAAACTGTATGTGTACTTAATAAACATAGCGTGTGCGTGCACAGTCCTTTCTAGACCCTTAAAATGGACTTGACAGTGCTTGAAAGCGGAACTTGCATGGCTGTTTCTGAGAAACCAGTGCGTGTCCCCTAAGCCACCCTTGTCCCTGGTTCCTGGGTGCTACGCAGACCTTCGGTGCATGCCCCAACAGGGTCACAGCCACTCGGCCGCTCCTGTGGCATGCCTACGCACACACGCAGATGCACACATGCATGAGTGGGGCCATGGTCATTGCGAAGCAAGAGACGGCCCCCATCTCCACTGCAATTTGCAGGGGACACCAAAAAAACCCTGGAGGGACTCCCAAGCAAGTTGAGACCTGGTGTGGGTGGATTAAAACCTGACAAGACATATCTAGATGCAGTAAACAGCATGTGTATATGTGTGTGTACATGCACTGACAGAGGAGTACCGAAGTGGCATCCCACAGGGGCAGGCTGCAGCGCTTACATGCTTATTGGGCAAGTGACCCCAAAGAGAACTAAGCAAGGGCATGTTGCCCCATACACACAAGCTGACGTCCTCTGTGGTCCAGACACCTGTAGTGAGAGCCTCAGGACTGTGTGACCTAGGTTAGCAGAGAGCTGCCTGGTCTGTGGCTACTGCCCTTCTCCCGGGCAGGCTGTCCTCCAGCTGTGCTGTGGTCACCCCAGCTGGCCGCCCAGGCCACATCTGCATGCACCTGGAGAAGCGTCTTCATCCAGGGAGGTTTCTGCTCTTTTTTCTGCTCTCTCCCCCTAACCCACATGGAAATGTGTTCTTGAGCTTCACCTTCTGTCTTCTCCCTAAAGCCACCAAGGCTCATGTGCAGGTGAGGGGAGTGAGATGAGCCTGAAGAAGGTTAGCCAGGCAAAGGCTGGCAGCTGATGAGGAACCAGTGTGAGTAGCACAGATGGGGCTTCAAGCGTGGCCTCACAAAACCTCATCCTGGCCTCCCAGACATCCCGTCAGTGACTCACAGCTGATGAGCGAGTGTTCCCACAAACACACATGTGCAAATGGTGGGTCCTATTGCAGGACTTTGGGCAGAGTGAGCCCACAGCCCTCTTCTACTTTCAGGAAGCTGACATCACTGCGCCTTCCCTGAAAGCGAGGGTCTTGCTGAGTGAGTTTGTGAGTTACATGATTTCACGTGTCTGAGAAGTGGCTCCAAGTCGGACAGGCACCTTTATGCTGACACCCAAAGCACGATCAGCTCTTCCTTCTTCACCAGCCATGGCAGAGAGATTTCCTAAACACAAGAGGAAAAAAAGCCTGCTTGTACTCACTGCTGGCCGTGATTTGCAAGGCACAGAGGAAAAAATATGCTGCTCAGCAGGGCCCCTACTGTATCCTGTATGGCATTTCTGTGGAACTAGCCAGGCCCATCTGTCTAAGCTTTTACAAATTGTAAAACGAACAGGGGTGACCTGGGGAGTCCCAGACCCTGCTGCTCTGCCAGGATGACAGAACCAGACTGAGAACGTTTTACTCCCCGCCATGCTGCCAGAGGATGGAGATGGAGGGAAGCGGGTGGCCTCTTGCCTTGCAGGACACAGAAGCACCCAACTTGCATTTAGGGGGAGCCTGGAGGACTGATATGAGGCAGTCTGGGAAAGATCTCCTCACCCCGCTCCTTTTCTCCCTCCACTGCAGGACGATGGGGACAGCTAAGAGGGAAGCTTGTTTTCACTCTGTAGCTGAACATCCCTTGTCCGCTGCTGCCCTCAGCACTTTCATCAGCCTGTAGATGCGACAGGGACCAGCCGGCGCATCAAAGGCTTGTTAAGTTACTGCTGTGCTGTGAAAGAGAGGGGAAAAAATCCTGTTGACTGTGACGAATTAGAGAAGTTCAGGGGTGGCACTCACCCTTTTATTGGAGAGCTGCTTGAGTCTGTGCACTGCTAAAGGGATTAGAGCAGCGTGTGGCATGTTTCTGGTTCTGACAGAAACTTGAACACGCTCTAGTAGAGCTATAAAGAGAATGGCCACGTCCATGGTGGGAGGGCTGGGGAGGGTTTCCAGTGATTAGCCACACTTGGAAGGCACTAGGGGGTTGTGAACTGTATGTTCGTGCCGTGTTAACTGTCGAGGTGCTGAATTCTCCAAAGTGTTGCATTTGCAGCACGACTAGTGGGCTTTCTCTTCCCATGTGTGTTTTTGGGCACACTGCACTCTTGCAGGGCCTCTGGAGGTGTTGTCTCCTGGAGAATGAGGCCCCTGGTATGGGGCTCAGCCCTGACCAACAACAGTCTTCTCTAGGGATGGAGACGACTTTGGGGGGATCTCCATTCCCATTCAGACCTTGCTCATTCAGCGGAGTCAGAGTGAAAGCATCGGATCTTGATATCGCACAACTAAATTAATGTCAATGTGATAAAAAATGAAAAGTCATAATTTATGGGGCGGTAAGACACTCACTGTGCCTAAGGCTCAGCATTTGTTTGGGCTTCCGAGGTACCAAGCTGATCATGGATGGGAAGCCAGCTTGTGTCTGGTTACTCTGAACTTGTGTCTTGAAACCTAGAGGTTTCAAAAAAATGGCCATTTTGAATGTGGCACACTGGAGTGAGCTCAGAAACTAACCCTACAGCCCAATGCACAACCTGAATGACAATATTCCTAAGCAGGACATCTGCTTGGTAATAGGGACGCAAAATACAAAGCTGAAGGTATTAAGAGCAACCTGGCACAACAGCCTTGAAGACATGGGGCAGGTATGTCTGGAAGGAGCATCGCAACTTGTCAAGCACTTTTTCCCCCAAACATACCCCTAAAGTAGGGGTATGCTGGAGTTCTCCAGATGGGAGTGGGCAGGATCCAGATCGGTCATTCATCAGCACTCCAGGTTATCAGAGCTCACAGTCAGTTGGGTTCAGAAGTGTCTGCAGTTTATGTCTGGTAAAACTGGAGATGAAATTTAAGTGGAGCAAAACATTTGGAAGCTCCAGAAAAACTGCCAGCAAAAGGTTAATAGACAGGACATTGGGGCAATGATTTCAAATCAGACCAAATGACAATTTTCAGCCGCTGCAAGTCCTAAAGCCACTTCAAGAAGTCGGCATGTGTCACACTCCCTCCTGCATGACAGTATCAGTGACAGCTTGGTAAGTCTAGGTGGTTTCCCAAGAAGCAAAGGTAAAGCAGGGATGACTGAAAATACAGGGGACTCAGAAAGTAAGGAAAGTAATCAAACAGCAAGCCTGAGGAGGAGTGCTCAGGAAAGAGAGGGAGGAAAATGCCTGTTCAAAGAAAAGAGTAAAGCAATACCCAGTGTGAGAGGTGACAAGAGACCCTCACTGTTAATGCCATTACAGAAATTGAATTGTCTGCCGAGGAAGTTGATAGTACTATAATTTTCTCACTAGCAATGTGGGAACTGGAGACAGACAAAAAGCAGGGTTTTCACATTCCTATGAAAATATTTGAGATTTCAAAAAATGTTATTATTCCTATTTGTGTCAGCACAAAGATGGGACCTCTGGAAAAAACATAATGAGAAAGAACCCAATTCCTTCTTTCCTTTCTCTTGCCTCAACACAAAAATGAGAATAGGTACTAAGATCTGGGTTCACGTCCTTGCATGAGGTTATCTCTGGTGAATGCACTGGCCCATTTACTAATCTGAGAAAAGTCTAGATGCAATTGGAGAGACTGAAGGGCTTGAGCGGGTCAAAGCATGCCCTGGGCTCCTCATCCCTCAGCTGCAGGGAGCAACTAGGAGCAGAGCCGGACACAGCCCAGCTTG
>JMFS01072694.1:0-11990 GCA_000699545.1 Podiceps cristatus
GAGGGAAGGAGGGAAGGAGGGAAGGAGGGAAAAAAATGGCCGTGTTCAAAGTAAAGGGCAGCAAAATGGGAGCCAGGGAAAAAAACCAAACCAAAACAAAAACCACATTAAAATGTGATCTACAACATATGTTCAGTGGCAGAATTTGCTCCCAAGAAAGCAAAAAAGGTCTTCAAGCCCTACTATTTCAAGACAGTTTAAGTCTGTGCATAGCATGTCTTCAAGTCAGCCAATTCTTTTGCCAATGCAAATAAATTCAACTAGAAGCTCAGTAGAAAGCCAAGGAATTCAGTCCTGGATTTAAAACACTCTTGTCAGCCACTGAGGGCTGTCAGGAATACCACACAAGCACATTTCCTATCACTAACACATAGAAGTATTCTAGGAAAGAGAACTCTGTCTACTCCTACCATACTTCACACCTGAGCTTTCCACTAATGCCATTATCTATTTGTACTATTAAAACCAGATACAGAAGGACACGAGCATTCACTGTACATTGTGTTATCTATCCTGCCTCTTCCCAATTCTTCATCAAACTTACCAAGCAGACAGTCCTAGATACTGTCTACGTGCACTTAAATGTGTCTCACACTGCTAGAGCTTTCACCCTCAACAGCAGCTGCCAGAGGTGAGGCAGACACAGATCCAGCTTTACAAACTGGCAGCTACATGTCATACAACTGGTGTTAAACACCACGATGCCACGTTAAACACCACAACGATTTAATGCTAGTGTGCTGACTCCTGTTCTGCTCCTGGACAGGAATGTTGGCACTGTACGCTTCAGAAGGAGGAAGATTAATGTGACTACTTGCGACATATTCCAGCCTTGCAGAGGATCCCTTTCAGGAAAGGGCAGCTTTCTGGGTGGAATTTGAGAAGACTGGAGACAGGGTTCAGTCCTGCTACAGATGTCTTATATGATCATATTACTCTGCTTTCATTGGCTTCAGTTTTCCATATCTGTTAACGATTACTAATACTCTCCTATCCCACAGAAATACTGCAAGCATCCATAGTTTATGTTCATATGCTTAGATGACATAGTATATGCTCAGATGCTGAGGAGATGGGTACCTGAAGATATATACTGATCTATGAACCATTTTTTAAGAAGCATCATTTAAAAATGCAAAGCATTAAAGTTCACAGGTGTATCTTGAATAATTTATTCCTCAGTAGTAAACAGGCTTGCAAAGTCATAACCAAAAATCTTTGAGCAGGTATGCAGCTAATAGCCAGTCCAGGGATGCTGATTAAAACACAGGTAGGCCCACCCTGTAACAGATGTAACTCCAATTTCCTAAACTCCTGCCTGCTCAACTATCAACTAGATTCAGTTCATACAATGACTCTAGAGACAGGTGAGCCCCTGGACCTAGAAAAGTCAAGTCACTTTAGATCTAGAAATCAACTGCCCTCTTATTTACACTCACAGGAGCTCAATAAGAACCCCTAGTATGGTGTCAATTCTCAATTTCCTCTTGCATGCATACATACCTACTCCTTTCTTTTGTTTAATGCTGGGGCATGATTTGTGGGAGAAGGGAACAACTTAGGAAGCTTGTTTAAAAACAGATTATGGACCTGTACATCTCAAGGTATCCAAAATTACTTGGCTCTGCAAACATGCAGTGACTCTTGGTACAGCTGCTTACACCTAGAATTCAATTTTGACAGTTGAACTCACTCAAACTGTTCTCCAACCAAAACATTTACTACAGCATTTCAGTAACACTTTTTTTTTCCAAAATAATAGGCCAACACAGTCCTTCCAAACTGAAATAAACAATGTCTACGAAGTAAACAAAATATACGTCAAGTTAGTTTTCTTATAAGGATGTGCAAAGTAGCTTGGAAAGCTCACATTTGCAAACACCCAACTCATCGTACCTTCAAGGGCCAGACTGGCCAAGGTGGAGTGACCTATTTCCTAAAGTCACTGCCTGTTTGAGACATCCCATATCAGACATGCTTCCTGTCCAAAAAAAGAGATAACCATCACGTGTTTTAGAAGTCTAAGTCATGTGGGTTTAATTTTAATGGGATCTGATGGGCCTTACGCAGATGTCTTCAATATAGGCCCAAAGGAAGCTACATTGATCACTTCTCAAATGGGAAAGTCTGTCCACAGAAGTGGGCTGCCTAATTTTGCAACTGTTGACAAGCAAACAAATGAAGCACCGACACTGCAGGGAAGAACAAGCTAAACTGTGCTTGAACAGTTTCCCCATCAGACGGATCAGAAGCAGCAGTGGCAGTCAGCAGGACAGCAACTCTGGATTCAGCCTCAGTTAGGACAGGAATATCCTGCCCGTGATCAGAACTGCTTTTTGTATTTTCTGATTTCATTTGACTCAGCTAATTGGCCATTAAGCTCCAATAAGGTGGACATTTATCTACAGATAACACAAGGAAATTGGAAAGTAAGCAGCCTGAGGCTACCCTGAAGACTGTTAACCAAATAGCAAGGCAGAGCTCCATTAAAACAATTCATCAGAAAACCCATATAGTCCCTTGGCAGACTTTCAAGGATCCCATTAGAAATTTTAAGGATACCCAATCTGATTAGACACTGAAGTCTAACTCAAGTAGAAGTCACTAATAAGCAGAGAACTTTCAAGCTTTCAGAGTTACAGGCTATCAAAGCTGCTGCAGAAAAAGAGACAGGGCATTTCTGTTTTAACTAATATGCATAGTTTTGCATAAGAATGGCAAAAGCTTTCTATACTGTATTTAAAAAGTGAGACTGATGAAAAGTTATACCTGTGCAAACCAGCGTCATCAAGTACCCACTACTTTTCAGCAGACTCTGTTGATACAACTGAGACAAACACTTTTATATGTTAACTCAAAAGAGCCTACATCCAGGAACTCTAAATCAGGAATTCTCCGTGAAACGTCTACTAATACCTCAGTTGTTGAAAAGGACAGGCATTTCAAAATGAAAATCACTTGAAGCTGCAGTGCAAATAGGAAAATTTTGCTGTAAAACATTTTGTTTCCACATTTTATGTAAACTGAAAGGAGGAAGAAAAATGGCTATTGTGCTCTTACCCTTAATGGACATATAAATCAAGTAAGAAATAGGGTAACTGACAATATCCTGGATTCTTTTTTGGAAGAGAAAGGTTGCAATGAAAAAAAAGTTTCAAAAAGGCACAGTGCTGTCACCAATCCTTATAGGAAGAAAGAAAAAACTGACACCACTCTACCTCAGACTCACAATTTAGAAGCTAACGCTCCTCATGGAAGATTTTTAGGGTACAACTGGTACTGCCAATTTGTACTGTTTATAAATACTCTTAGGAACTCTACTGTCAATGTCCTTTATTATCTTCTAGGTACTCTGTTAACGTTCTAGTCAGATCACTTTGATCCTGAGTCAGAGGTACACTCCTGGTTTGTTCATCACACACGGCGGCTACTGTTTTTGCAGAGAAGCAAAAAAGAATTGGTTCCTGAAACTCACATACTCACATATTAAGGTGAAGCCCTCCTTCTGACTGTAAAAGGAGAAATGCTTGTGGTTTTAGAGCTCATGGGCTGAAATATTACAGGGCTTCACTTTTCACTTACCTTCACACTTGCTGATATTCAAAGCCAGTACATTCACTTGATTGAAAGTGCCTAACAAGAGAAGGTAGGTCTCACCTTTTAAGGGCTAGCAAAGAAAAATTTCTAGACAGTGTAAGTTTCAATTCCAACAGGGCTTGGATTTAATAAAGGGCAAGTTTAACATGCAGAATCTCAGTTACATGTTAAAGTAATCTGCTCATTTAAAAGTGTGTGGGTTTGGGTGGGGGTGTTTTTTTGTTGGTTGGGGTTTTTTTTTTTTTTTACAATTCTACCTGTAACTCCATACAGGCTTTTATTTTACTCACAATCATGTATTTGAAATTCAGCCAGCATTTTATTAAGTGATGTAACTAACATCAGCCACACGGAGTTTTGTCCCTTTCCACCTTCTTTCCAGTCTTCAAAAGCTTGTCTTCAAAAGGAAAGTTTTTAAAAAGGGTCTTTTTTAAAGTTTGAATAGACAGCAATCAACACATTCACACTGTTGTTGCTTGTTAGCCGATTTTGAACTATGTCGAATTATTTTAATGACTTAATCTCTCAAAACTGTTTGAGCAGTAAGTACAGTTCTTCCAGACTCCAGGATTTCACAAGTGCAGTTTCTGTTCTGCCAGCCTGAGCAGATCTTGATCTCAGCATCTGTACTGTGTCTTTCCCATTACCCAGACCACCAAAGCTGTAGACTGCTTTACATGATGTCAATCCTTGATAGGACATGTTTTTTATTGTTGTTCAGATCATGGAATATTTAGTCCCCTATCCCCAAGATCACCCATCCAAGATCAGTATCAGAGCCCCAAACTCTTCTGGTAGACAGCCATTCTCCTCAAGACATAATACATTCACGTCAGGTTCCAGTTAGACCATACATTTGTTTTAGTAGTGTGCAGTTCCACCCAGCTGTTAAGATTACATAGTTTTGACTTTAAAATTACATAGTTTTGACTTTAAAATTACATAGTTTTGATTCTGACCCTAGCCACAAGAGCAACTTGTGCCATTGACAGGTGTCAAAACCAGAAGCAACAGTACTACCTTCTGTAGCCACATGTGGGCAATGACCACGTTCCCTGTGAAGGAGCCACTGGCTAGCAGGTTCAATACTGTACTGCACCACAGGTTACCTGTGAAGAGGACCCTGGACCAGCAACAGTACTATAAGTTGCCAACTCTTGCCCTGCCTTACAAAAGGGGGAGGAAAAAAGTGCAACTTGCCAAATACATGGATTTTCATAATTTTATCAATTTGTGTCTGTATCATGTTTCACATCTTTCTAAACCTCAAAATTCTGTTTGAAGAATATTCGTGATTTTACTGTAACAGCAACAAAAGAAAAGAAAAATAGGAATACCTGAGAAAAATTCATCATTTCAAGAAAAATCTCCTTACCTTGCATCCAACCCCTACCAGTAAGACAGAACATTTCTTCAAGGCAAAGAGCTATTTTGAACTGTGGAAGGATATGCTTGTTGTTATTTGTAGAATATAGGTCTTGACTACAACTAGGGTAGCACTAATAGCATAAAAGAAAGATAGGAATAAAGACAGTTTGTGTCCAAAAAAGCCTGATTAAAACAGGTAAAAGGAAAGTGAGTACAGTGAGGAAAGAAATAGATCTTGCTCAAAGTCATGCTGCTGTTCAGTAATACAATCTGGAGTAGAACCTGCAGCACTAAGACCCTGAACAGCCTTGCCCAGCAGAGTACAAGTCTTCAGTTGACGCAGATACATCTGGCAACTGCGTTCTGTCTGAAGCTATAAGCATCATCTGACTTATTAACAACTGAAGTGATAAAGTTGTGCAAAGTGTATAAAGCAAGAGAAAGCACTCCAAGCACAAAGATTACTTAGTAGCTAGAATTCACATCTCAATGTTTAATGGGACCACGGTCTATTTGCTGCAGTAACATTACTGTGTTTTATCAAAAACAGAGATAAACTCTGACAAGAAATGTTACTTAATTGAACTTTTCATCCAATAAATCCATCTGTTTCAAAATAGAATGACATAGGCTACCTCATCTGATGTAATTGGCTTCCATCTAAAAATCTTCAATAAAAGAACCCCAAATGAGGAATCTCCCTCATCACGTTCCCCAGGAGCTATCTGGAATAATAATCTGTCTAACCATATGAAAGGTAACATCCTGACACCAGAGACTCGTAACAAGGTATGGCCCTTGGGAATTTCCCTTTAATTTAAAAGAAAAAAAAAAAAAAAAATCAAATCAGGATCCCAAATTTGGTGTTGGTCCCAAAAAAGACCAGTATAAAATATAGCACTAAAACCTGAAAAATTGTCCTTTTGGCCCTATTAAAACAAACTATTTCATAATACAACAGCACACTTCAACCATATTCACTTCCCACCCTTTCATAAATTAAGCCTCAGACTGCCTGAGAGATACTAAACCCATTTTAAAACTGAAACTCCTGGCTAAGAGGACACAGTATCAGGACTGCCCAGGTCTGCTATGAGTTCATCAGCCCCTACTCCTACATGATCCCACACAGCGGGTTAAAAGCTCATTCTTACAGTACAGAGATAATTTTGGCAGAGTTTCACGGCCACACCGCTCATTACCTTCACTCCCTGTTCACGGCAACATGTCACACACTGACAGTTTACAGAACTGTTTACTCATATGCAAAAAGCAGCTTTGCTTGATATGTTTTAATTGTGCCCAAGTTCACAACTGTCCGGACCACAACTGGAAGAAGGCTTAAGGATCACCGAGGAGAAAGCTCTCACCAGCCACCCTGCCACAAATTGCTTCCATTTCAATTTTGTTCAGCTGGTCCCTTTGACCACCCACCCATGACTCCCCAGTCCTTCAACCCATTTCTCACACTAACAGGAACTACCTATTCTTTCTCTCAAACTTCCAAAGAGGACATAAGATGCAGCTAAATCAGGTATCTGATTCCACAAGCTTCTTTGCAATCAAGATGTGGCTATCTGTGTGAGCAGCAGAGAGACCAACGGCTCCACTCAGGAATCTCCTCAGTGCCTCAACATTTCCTGTGTGCAAATTCAAATGCAAACACACACCAAAACCAATCAGCATTACACCATCTTCTCCCTTAAAAGGACTTTCCTGTCCTGATAGCTATTGCTGCATGGAGCATATGCTTGGGCTTAAACCCCTTTTTAATCTGACAGTTTTACTAGCACAAGAGGCTGCATGAAAAAACACACTCAAACATATGACCAAGTTGCTACAGTTTAACAAGTTTCTACATGTCACATAAGCAAGTATTTGGATACACACTCAGTCCATGGCAAACACAAACCTCCACTGATCCTAAGTTTCATTATCAGACATACTAATTCAGTTAAATGCTTTCTGCAGGGGTGTTTGCTAAGTTTTTTGGTTTGTTTCACTTAAGTGAAACAAAGCACTTAACAAGTGAAACAATAGCTTTAGTTTAAACAATAGTTTAAATTTTCATCTTTTTTTTTAAACACACATGAGTTCCCCCTCAAAAATTCTTCAGAAGTCAGTAAATTTATGATAAACTGATTATACTAATGGCTGACTATACAATTACCTCCAGCCATGAACTTAAAGGGCAGCCTGTCATTCAATGTTTCACTTTAGAGATACTTAAAATACATCATTAAAATTGGTTTCACTTGAAATTTTCCATTCTACATCTTAGCACACCATGTTACAAGATCTTGGCAGAGCAGAGAGTTTGCTTTAATACTTGAAAAGACAAAAATGCCCCAAATCAACTATTGAGACATAAGATCTTTCTCCCTCCTCATCTTCAAAACCTACCTGCTGATAACGAAGCCATTTTCAACTTCAACTCCTGAACATGTCAGTTTAAATACTTACCACAGAATGCCTTCTACATCCACAGCTTCAGTCTGCAGCAGGTAGGACAACCGAACAGTGACAGCCTACATGGCTCCATACCAATTCATAAAACTCATCATTAGCTTCCACAACCAACAAGACACTGAAATGGAGAGCACTGCTATCGTCACAGCAGATGTCACACCACAGATTTTTCAGGCCTGCTCCACCACTGCATTTCTGCTTACACAGACAGAGGGAGCAACCACAGGACAGGTTAGATCATAGAAACTGTTCTGGTAAGATTTACATTTGGAAAAATAAAATTAAAAAAAAAAAACACACAACAAAACGAAACAAGAAAACATAACAAAAAAACCCCAAACCAAACACCACCACCCCCCCAAAAAAACCTCACAAAACACACACCAAAAAAAAACCCCAAACCCAAAACCAACAAAAAAAAAAAAAAAAAAAAGGAAAAAAGTCTGTCCCCAGGTGATACATTAATTTTGTATTAGGCACTCCTACACTGCTGCCCTGAAACAGAGAGATGTTTGAACCTCAGCTCACTTTATCATTGCTGCCTAACAAGCCATCATCTCCCTGTTACAGTCTACCAGATTTACAGCAAAGAGACCCATTTTAGTCTTCACCTGGTAGATAATCAGCATACAAATGGAAGTAGGATGCAGATTGCAGTTGTCACAATAAACACACAGTATTACCAGGACATTGCATGGAGCTTGCTAGTCTCCCAGTGTATCAGGCACTGCCGACTGCAAGCTTCTATTTTATTTCACCTTCGTGTGAAAGGTGCATTTTTACTATCGATTTTATAGCTGGCAGTCTCCCCTTCCTATCACAACCTGTGACTGCAGCACTGCAATCACACTTTCACCCTTACAGCCCTTGGCCACTGCAGGCTAGTGCTGTAGCAAAGTTCTCCCACAGGGTGGGAAGGCTGGAAGGTCCTGCGCCCTAAAATTTCCCAGACCTCAGAGCAACGTGAACCCACGGAAGTCTAGCAAAGATGATGTCCCTTTCCCTGACACTATTCAAAATCCCTGAAGTTTACATGAAACCCACAACATCATTATCTGCTTACTCAGTCCCTGCATCAAAAATGTACTTGCAAGAGTAAAGTCTGACAACAGCCTCAAACATCTGAGAACCAGAAACTGATTCGAGAGAACGTGTGCAGGCACTGGCTCCTGTAAGAAATCCCAAACATTTTCCCCAGCATGGATGTGGAGCTTTGCCCTACGGTTAGTATGCCCCGGCTGCTCTCATCACAGCTGCTGGGAGACTTAAGTCCCCGGCAAATATCCAACACTTGTTGTACATCACCTCTCTCTCTCCTATCAGTTTGCCAAGCTGGAAGTTTCTTGACTTGCCAAAGCAGTTACAAGAATCCTTATCCATCTCTAGCACTCTGACGTGCTACACAAGCCTGCAGCTGGCTTGCGCACCGAGAAAGGCAAACACTGGTTATGAAGCACTAGACCCAGTTTAATAGTTTTTAAGATGATTGCAACAAAAATACGAAATAGATACACTGTATACGCAGGATGGAAACGAGTCTCCAAGTAGAGAGTGGTTTTCTTGCTCTCACTACTTGCACAGCAGTAGAGCAAACCAGTATGCAGCAGTTCTCTTCCCGCACAGAACGGAGAATTTATTTGCTGAAAACCTCTACTAAAAGCAATACCTCTGAGTATCAGTACAAATGAAGACTCGTGTAAGGAAATACCAGGTATTAACTTAGTAGGATGTGGAAGTTTTAAGCTAGAGGGTATTACACAATGCAGATTAATGTGGTAAATTTACTCTTCAAGCAGCTCCTACCCCTGCTTGATTTTGGGGATGTTCTGGTTATTTTCCAAGCTTTTGAGATGCAGTTGCAAATTGTGATGAAAGCACATCTGTAGCCCTGCATGTTTATGCTGCCTGTGGAACAGAACCTTGATTCTAACAGTATTAGACCAAAGGACTGGAGGGAAGAAGACACAAAAGCCTCCCTTTAATACAGAGCAAGTTGAGTATATTTTAATAGGTATAATATCTACATTATATATTTGGCTTACACATCAGAAAGCTCCTCACACTGCACTGTGGCATCTTGGAAATCATACTCAGGAATTCCAGCTGCGCACTTCATTCTGACTCTCCAGCCAGTTGAAGACTGACATTTTTAAGACCTGCTTCACAGCTAAACCAGGAAGGTTTGTAGTAGTGGTCAGGAAAAAAGTAATCTTCCTTTTCCACTCACTTCATAATCGTATTTTTTAAAAGCAGTTCATTTAGCTAAATATTTGTGACTCCTGCTACCATTTCTCTCCTTAATGGACGATATACAGGTTGAAGAAAAAATTACATAAATCTGTGTTCAAAACATATTCAGTGGATTTAGGTTTCTTTGGAAAGAAAAAAAAAAAAACCACACAACAAAAAACACCAAACATAAAAAACACCCACACACAAACATCCTGTCTTGAAGATACAGCAGAGTGGTAGTCAGGATTACAGAGAGTTCATTTTTCTTTTAGGGGCTGTTTACATTTTATGGGCTTATTCGGCTACAATGTACTTGCAATTCACTGAAGCAATCCTTTCCTAAACTCACTGTAACTATGTGTAGCTCAGCTTGTACTACTTAAGTAACACAAGCTGTGGAAGAAGATAAATGCAGATGGCTGTTTTCTGACTAACAAACCTTCTTCTACATGAACTTAACCCAGTAACGTTGTTACAGTCTAAGCTGGTAACAGGAATCCTTGCGGGACCTAACCTACATGCAGGAACTCCTAGGCTGACACTGAGCCAAAGCAAAGCGCTGGGAACTGGGGCAGGCCATGCGAAGAGGGATGAGAGCCGAGCACAACCAGCTCACACGGGCAAGAGCACAGAGAGATGACAGGGACGGGCTGTGCATGTGCGTGATTGCGCCAGAGAGACCTGAAACGAGGCAGGGACTGGAAAGGGAATTGGAGAGCTCCTGCGTGGGGAACAGAGGTTAAAGCTCCAGATCAACAGTCTCTTCCTATCAATTATCAGCTGCAATTACAAACTGAAATTAAACCAGCCTGGAATATCTGTAGTTCACACTCTATATCATAACAAGATAAAACCTTTCCCATGAAGATATGGTCTTTCAAAAAACACTATTTTACCCAACTATAATATTAATGACTAAAGATGCAAATAAAAGATCAAACTTTGTCTTGCAAACCTTCACCGACGCAACCCAAGTCAACAGTCACTTCTACATGCTAACAGAACAATTGTTTAGACAGAGACACTATAAAGCATTTATTTTCTGTTAACTGAAATCGATCCCCAGGGTTTCAAGGTTTCCCCCCCCCAAAAAAAAGACTCAATAGGAAAAGAAGTATTTTCAAGAGTTATCAGAACTAAAATTCAAAACAGTGAAGGCCGGGCAGAGACAAACTAATTCTCTCTGTGAGAAGCTTGCAGGGGTGCCAAAATATACAGAGGAAGCAACATTTAAAAGGCAAATCCCCGAAGACCTCATAGTTTATTCTTCAAAAGAAAAACAGAATACATTAAAAAAAGGTTTCAGAAAGCCCTTTGAATCTGCCTCAAAATAAGCCAGAACCTCTGGTTAAATAACTGCATGGTAACTGCTGTGCACGAATGGCAGTTTGCAGTCAAGAAGCTGAAGTACTAACTTCCGTGTGAGAAACAGGTCTTCTTGGTCACTGCCCCCAGGCCCAAGTGGAGCAGGAACACGGGGTGCGGGTGGCTGGGAAACCTTCATTTGCGAAGATAAGTACCTTGTAGCACGGAACCCTCCGTGTTAGTCTAAGGGTGATATTACAAGCAAATATATTCAACACATGGATACATATACCTTGCTATGAATCATTACGTGTAGTTTTGGCAACATTACCACAGTAAAATCAAAATTAATAATGAAAAAGGCAACACAGTCCAAATAAACAAACTTGAGCTTTGCCTGAAGCTTTTCAAAAAAAGGAACTGCTGAAATAGTTTTGTAAAGACACCCGAACCTACACAAGACTTAGGAATGTCACAGCTGAAGTTTGCAGTTATGTAATTTCAAAACAGTGCAAGTCCTATTACGCTTCTCCTTCCTACCCATGTACACCAAACTCAAAATAATCTTTCATCATGGAAGCTATGAAACTTATCAGTTTTTCCTGACAATGAATATTCTTTGGGAAAATAAAAAAATAAAAAAGAGAGAGAGAAAAGAAGAAATTGAACTTGATAATCTGAGTTTTACCCACTGTGTGTCATCACTTCATCACCAAGGCATGATTCGGAAACAGGGCAGCAGCATACAGCCAGGCTACTTACAGTCTGGAAAAGGGCCCACTAAGATCATGTTGCAAAAATAATTCACACCTGCAGCAAAGCTGCACAAAACATCATCAACTAGCCGAATCCGACACACATATGCCAACTGCGGTGGCGGGGGGGGGAGAGTTTCTTTCTGCATGAAGGAGAAGTCGGAAAGGCCCCCTCAGCACTCCAGGTGAAGCCTGGCAAGACCCGAGGGCTGCACTCGGTGCACAGACCCGGGCGCCGCGCCGGCACAGCCCCCCGCGGCCCCG
>JMFS01072695.1:0-28558 GCA_000699545.1 Podiceps cristatus
CCACAAGCCTCTCCCCATGATCTTTCAAAAGTTGTGGTAGTCAGGTAAAGTCCCTGGGGGCTGGAAAAAGAGAAATGTTGTCCCCATTTTTAAAAAGGGTGGGAAGGAGGACCCTAGCAACTACTCACCTGTCAGCCTCACCTCTGTGCCTGGGAAGGTCATGAAACAGTTCCTCCTAGAAACTATGCTAAGGCACATGGAGGACGGGGAGGTCATTCAAAACAGCTCCATCAATGTCATGTCCTGCCTGACCAAACTAGTGGCCTTCTATGATGGAGAGATTGAAACAGTGGACAAGGGAAGAGCTATGGGTGTCATCTATCTGGAGTTCTGTAAGGCCTTTGATGGACCTCCACAACATCCTTCTCCCTAAATTGGAGTGATACAGATTTGATGGGTGCACTGTTTGGTGGGTGAGGAATTGGTTGGATGGTCAAATCCAGAGGGTAATGCTCAATGTCTTGATGTCCAGATGGAGATCTGTGACAAGTGGTGTCCCTCAAGGGTACATATTTGGTCTGGTAGTGCTTAATATCTTCATCAATGACATAGTGGCATCAAGCACACCCTCAGCAACTTTGCAGATGACACCAAGCTGAGTGATACAGTTGACACACCCGAGGGACGGGATGCCATCCAGAGGGACCTGGACAAGCTTGAGAAGTGGGCCTGGGGGAAATTCACGAGGCTCAACAAGGTCAAGTGCAAGGTCTTGCACCTGGGTCAGGGAAACCCCAGTATCAATACAGGCTGGGGTTGAAGGGACTGAGAGCAGCCATGCCAAGAAGGACTTGGGGGTGCTGGTGGGTGAGAAGCTGGGCATGAGCCAGCACTGTGCATTGGCACCCCAGAAATCCCCTCATGCCCTGGGCTGCATCCCCAGCAGCGTGGGCAGCAGGTCGAGGGGGGGATCCTGCCCCTCTGCCCCGCTCTGGTGAGACCCCCCTGCAGTGCTGCCTCCTGCTCTGGGGCCTCAGCACAGGAGAGACATGGACCTGTTAGAGCAGGTCCAGAGGAAGCCACGAAGATGTTCAGAGGGCTGGAGCAGCTCTGCTGTGGAGACAGGCTGGGAGAGTTCGGGGTGTTCAGCCGGAGGAAGAGAAGGCTCTGGGGAGACCAGGTTGTTCAGCCTGCCAGTCCTTAAAGGGAATTATAAGAAAGATGGGGACAATCTTTTTAGCCTGTTGTTATAGGACAAGGGGTAATGGTTTTAAACTAAAAGATGGGAGATTTATACTAGATCCAAGGAAGAAAGTTTTTGTGATGAGGCTGGTGAAGCACTGGCACAGGTTGCCCAGAGAGCTGGTAGAAGCCCCATCCCTGGAAACATTCAAGGTCAGATTGGACAGGGCTCTGAGCCACCTGGTATAGTCGCAGATATCCCTGCTCATTGGAGGGGGATTGGACTAAAACCTTTGATGCCACTCCTCTAATAGCTTGTTCCACTTGCATGCACACACCACCTAATCTGAGGAGTCATTTAGTACATAAATGTTCGAGTCACGGCTTCATATTTTACTCTCTTGCCTTTATGCTAGCTGTTATCTAACGTGCCTTTACATGAATTAACAGGGGCCAATTAGCAGGAACTTCAGATAAGCCTTTATATGTTTGATTGTATAGCAAAGAAATTAAATGATGATTTATCTTAAAGTTGCAAAACTAAAAAAGCTAACTGGTATAATACAAGCACAGACCTATCCTCACAGGACCGAAACATTCAAAATATCATTATAATTGATGTTTAAAAGGATAGAAGTTGAGGCAAAGAATGTACATAGCAGTGGGTTTGTCCTTCAGGAGTCCGATGGATACATTATGAATACAAAACAATGAATGTACATAAATGAAGAAATTACTGAAGCTGTTACGAGATTTTCCCTTGTTTCCTTGATTTTCCACACATTAGCTTGGAAATTGTTTCTAATATATGATCTACACTTGTTGGACTCTTTCAATGGTGGTAAAGACACCCACAGAAGCCGACCAAAATCAGAAGACTGTGCAGAAACTTCTTCACCATGTATAAATTTACTATTGAAATTATACTTATAGCTTGTTTTCTTCTGTACTCGATTGTGCTGATTTGTCTTATTACTTTCTGTTCATGATCCAAAGACCCATACATGCAATGGCATATGCATTTTCTTGGCAGTGGCAGCACTTGCCACTATGTTTCAGGACTGGTGCAAGTGGACAATTCAAATCACTTCATTTTTCTACTCACCCACCATTGTGCATCTCAGCATTTACAAACGAGGTCTTTGGCCTCTTGAAAACCACATTAGTTTTGCCATTGATTTCCTTATCTCAATTTAGTTATTCCGTAAAGGAATAAGGCATGGTGTTACAGAAACATCCATCTCCATAATTCACAGTATGGAGAGCTATGTCCCATTTTATCTTTGTGGACAGTTTCATGAAGGCGGATGACAAAGGGTTTGACACATTTTTAAGCAGACATGACTGACACTACAGTGGGCAAGACAAAAACAACAAAAGTCAATCAATCAAAAGAAACAAAAACATACCAAATGGAGAAAGATCAAGAAGAGCAACGGGAACAACCAGAGGTCTGGAATAGCCTATGAGGAAAGATCATAAGTGTTAGAGCTGTGATAAGAAGACAGAAAGCAACAGCTTTAAACTACCAGAGAGATCCAGGTCAGAGCTGTGAAAAGCTTGTTAAAGGTAAGGTTCATGGAGCCCAGGAAAGACGTGTTGGGGGAGGCTGTGAAACCCACATAGTTGATGGTCTCAAAAACACGTTCAACAAGTCTGTCTAGAAGAACAGATGTATTGCTGATGCTGCCTTCGAGGTCTTATGGGCTTTTTCTAGGCTGTTTTATAAAGCTTTATACAGTACTTAATTTCTTAATGCAAACACATGCCTACTCATCTAAACAGCACAGAAAATAATAATAGCAAGTTAGATGTACAAGAAGAACAAACACGGCTTAAGAATAGATAAAAATTAATTTCATAGTAATTACTAGGTAGATGGAGGTACTAAAAGTGTAAGCATGAATCTTAATAAATTAAATTATCTTTAGAAATGAATAAATCTACCAAATAATTATCTGTTCTGGTGAAAACACCTTGTTTTCAAACAAAATACAGATAATTAAAAATAATAACTTAGAGAGCACTGAATTGTGGGGGAAAAAAAAAAAAAAAAAAAAAAGAACGGAAAGAGCTATATCTGTACTAATAAATCAAATGTGCCTGCTACTGAAATCCACTGGCACAGAATGGTCTGTGCTCATCTTCTTACACTACAAAAGTGGACATCTGCATTCAGACTCCCTCATGCAAATGGCAAGCAGTTTTTTTTCCAAACAATACACCTAACCATGAGTAAGTGCAGGCCAAAAATGTGCTGAGGACTATCCTAGTGTTTTAACACTGGGGACACTCAAGTTCCAGTGCCCAGGAATGCTTTCTGACAAAGCATAATTTACTGGTATAAACATAACTGATGATAGCAGTGCCGTATCAGAGTAATTCCCAAGTTACTCTGGGTTTACAGAACTGTACAAGAACAAATGCCTCACGCCAGGGCTCTGAAGGCACTATATGGTGGCTGTTCTGGCTCTCAGTGGCAAGATTACAGTCCCTGAAGAGCATGCAGCACAGTGGGAAATGTGGTTTGGATCTTCCCTTTGCAACCTGGGATTAAAGAAAATTATGTGAATTCCATCTCCTGAACTACAAAAGGGAGGAAAGGGGTTATATGCAGTTTCTGAATAAATCCAAGACTCAAGTCTTTAAGAATAAACAAATAAGAGAAGAAAAATAACATGCAGGTGCATCATTGGTGTTCCCAGGCTGCTCCAGGTGTTTCCTATTGGGTAGCCCTAACCCATCTAAGAAAATCAGACCTTAGAAAGAATTAAGTATATGAATGTGACTGAACTTTAGTCTGTGTGGATGTGGGCTAGCATGTTTTGGGTCTAGACTACTACAGTACAGCTAATATTACCAAGCACCACCCATCTAACAGGACATGGGAGTCCTGGTAGGTGACAAACTAACCATGAGCCAGCCATGTGCCCTTGGGGCTGGGAAGGCCAACGGCACCCTGGGGTGCATTGAGAAGACTGTGGCCGGCAGGTCGAGGGAGGTTCTCCTCCCTCTCTGCTCTGCCCTGGTGAGGCCCCATCTGGAGTCCTGTGTCCATTTCTGGGCACCCCAGTTCAAGAAGGACGAGGAACTACTGGAGAGAGTTCCCCAGAGGGTACAAAGATGCTGAGGGGACTGGAGCATCTCTGCTGTGGGGAAAGGCTGAGGGAGCTGGGGCTGTTCAGCCTGGGGAAGAGAAGCCTGAGAGGGGACCTCAACAACTCTTAGAAATATCTCAGGGGTGAGTATCAAGAGGATGGGACCAAACTCTTTTCAGTGGAGCCCAGCAACAAGACAAGGGGCAATGAGCACAAGCTGGAACATGGAAAGTTCTGTCTGAACATGAGGAAAAACTTTTTTCCTGTGAGGGTGACCAAGCACTGGCACAGGCTGCCCAGAGAGGTTGTGGAGTCTCCTTTGGAGATATCCAAACCCCACCGGGACGCCATCCTGTGCAGCCTGCTCTGGGTGACCCTGCTCTAGCAGGGGGTTGGACTAGGTGATCTCCAGAGGTCCCTTCCAACTCCTGCCATTCTGTGATTCTGTCATCTGTCTAGAAACTAGAAGCATTTTTAGTGTCTAATCCCACATCTCAGGGACTGTCCTTAACAACAGTAGTCTTTAATTTTACTAATAGGTGAGTGAATTGGATTGAAAGCTGACGTTTTGGTCTCCTCTTCTGATTGACAGGCAACTTGAGCACACAGCGACTATAATAAGACTTTTCTTTATTCAAAATTAGGATAGAAAAGCCAGTGGACATAGACACAAAGGAAAAAGCCCTCTCAGCTTCCAGCTCCCTGGTCCTGCCTTTCAGGATTGAAGCTCTCGGGCTTTCCTCTTCAGCAGCATTAGTCTCACTGTCTTTCTGAAGTCGTGGAAAGTATCCTGCTTTACATTCAATCAGAAGTTCCAGTCCTGGTAAAACTATTGTGCAGATCGTGAATATTTTCTTCCTATACCTTGCAGGAGCACCAAACTCAAAAAGAAAATTACAAGGGAAAAATTTCATAGTAAGTGAAACCATGCTGCAATATCTAATGAGAACACAGCTTTTATTCTGATGAAAGTTCATTGTGTTGCTCTTTTATTAAGAGGGACCATGCCAATTTCTCTGTACACATGGCACTTCAGAAGGGTCTTTTATAATACAAAGCCTTAGAGTATTTTCTGAATGTACCTGGCATTGCTCTGAATTTGCACTACTTACTGTTCCTCTTCATCTCAATCAAAGAGAATAGCTCTGAACAAAGATTAATGAAAATCATTATTAAGGAGACTATTCTCAGAGATTATTTTTGCTGTTAGTGTGAGGCTTTCATAATGCTGTGTTTATGGGTGAGAGTAATTTTCATTAAAGCTCTCACATACACACACTTTTTCTTTTTTTTTGATTAGGAACCAACCTTAAATTAAAGGGACAAATGCTGGCATCCTGGGTACAACTGTTATTCTGTTCCCTCTGCTCAAAGGAAAAAGATAAAATCAACTAAAATGATTTTCTAATTCCAGGCAGAAATCAGTAACAGATCATTACAGATCTCTCTGCAGTGTTTATTTAATCATATTTATTGAAATCCAAAGTATTCACATCCCACTTCATGGTGAAGGACTGTGGCGGTGCATTCTCCCCTCCCTTTTCTTCTGGACTGCTCCACGTTTTTGGGTACTTCCAACAGATCTTGGCCTTTGTCTTTGTGAAACAAGCTAGGTAATGAAGCATCCCTTGACTGTACCAGGAACTCTTGCATGGCCGAGGTGGAGAATGAGAGAGTGACGACCCAAATTGTGGCCAGGATGGAGATTTATTGATGACTAAAGCAAATCATCTTATGACCCTATAAACAGCGGTCCTAAGTGAGACCCTTTGTGCTAGTCACCCTAGGTTCCATTTCACAAAGACTGAGACAGTATGGTTGATATCTATTTTAGGATGAATCATGCCCAGCAGTTCCTCTTTCATTCCTCTGAGCCGCTGTGGTTATCTAAAATTTGGAAAGATGAATCATGTCCTGTGTCTGCTAGTCTTGCCTGTGAGACACATGGCCAGAGCCTTTCTGGCTTTCTGTATGATGACTACACAATAGGCAAAAGGCTGGAAGACCTTGGTGCAGAAGATGCAGCACAAAACTTCCTAAGACATAACATACACCATTTCCAGTAAGAATACTTATGTGAGCTAATTTAAGAGTCCTTGCTGCCTTCTCTCAAGCCCTCACAGAATCAGTCACAGAATCACAGATGGCAAGGGTCTGAAGGGACCTCTGGAGATCATCTAGTCCAACCCCCTGCAGGAACAGGTTCACCTAGAGCATGTTGCACAGGACCACATCCAGGTGGGGTTTGAGTATCTCCAGCGAAGGAGACTCCACAACCTCTCTGGGCAGCCTGTGCCAGTGCTCTGTCACCCTCACAGGAAAAACGTTTTCCCTCATATTCAGATAGAACTTCCCATGCTTCAGTTTGTGCCTGTTGCCCCTTGTCCTGTTGCTGGGAACCACTGCAAAGAGTCTGGCCCCATCCTCTTGACACCCACTCTTGAGATATTTATAAACATTGATAAGGTCCCCTCTCAGTCTTCTCTTCCTTAGGTTAAAAAGGTTTCCTCAGGATTCTCCAGGCTTCCTCATTCCTCTCCCTGTTGGAATCTGGGTGACTAACTCCTCTAAATTTTCCAAATATTTCCAACAAAAACGTGACCTGTATCAAAACCCACTCCAATTATTGGAAGGTAGGTGCTGCCTTCTCACAGGCATATTATCAACCTTTCTTAAAACCTGACTAGCCTCATTTGAATGGAGCCAGAAAATAAAGATCAGGATTATGATGGCCTGCAGGCTATTGTAGTAATAAAATGTGGTTGAAACAGGAATGAAGTCCTAATCCTGTTCCAGTAGAAATCAGGGGTATAGTACAAGAAAATACTACAGACACAAGGTCATATCCATATATGCTAGTGTTACTGGCACAGATTGACTTAGTGCCATTGCAAGGTGTCTCAGTAGTTTAATATCTTTCTTCCTTAAGAATAGGGGGACTCAGGGCAAAAACTCTTGAAAAGAATCACATTTGTTACTGCTGCTGCTGAGAGGTGAGATTTTCAGGACAGCTGTTGCTGCTACAGGGGGTGACCGTGCACCCATAGGCTCTGTAACCATTCAACACACCCTGACCTCTCTCTCAGCTTTTCACGTAGCTTGAGAGCAAGGTTTCCATTGACTGTAATGTGCTGCTGGTACCTGCAGGTGAAGCCAATCTTGATCCCGTAGGCCCCTGTGCAGTGCTTGGGATGCGCTCCTGAACATGGCTCCATTATCTGTTTATTTCTTGCCTATCATATAGCGATGGATCAATTGCAATAACTAATGGGAGCATTTTGGAGATCATGAGTATTCAGTGGAATTCATTGCAAATTAAATGTATCATTGGATATACGTAGGACCCTTTAAATGCTAACAAGATCTCTCCAGTTCTGATCTCTGAAATGTTAGTCTTATATAATTTTGAAATATTACTATAAATTTCTTAAAGACTGCCAGATGATTGATATATCATAAACTGCAATACCTATAAAAGATCACAGAATCACAGAATCATAGAATGGTTTGGGTTGGAAGGGACCTTAAAGGTCATCTAGTTCCCATCCCCCTGCCACAGCCAGGGACACCTTTCCACTAGACCAATCTGCTCAGAGCCCCGTCCAGCCTGGCCTTAAACACTTCCACGAAGGGGGCAGCCACAGCTTCTCTGGGCAACCTGTGCCAGGGCCTCACCACCCTCATACTGAAGAATTTCTTTATCATATCTAATCTAAGTCTACCTTCTTTCAGTTTAAAGCCATTCCCCCTTGTCCTATCACTACATGCCCTTGTCAAAAGTCCCTCTCCAGTGTTCTTGTAGGCCCCCTTTAAGTACTGGAAGGCTGCTAGAAGGTCTTCTTATAACTGGGGCGACTTAACAAGATTTAGGTTTCTCTCTCCAATGAAGCCATGAATTATCTGAGGGAATATGACAAGCAATTCATCAAAACATAAGCCACACAGTCAAGCAAGAGTATATATTCTTTTAAATCTTACACCAAAGCCCATCGGGGTTGAACAGCAGGCTTTCTATTGACCTCAGGAGGATCTCAATGCAGACCTAAGGGAAAATTCATGGCTAAACTGTAAGGCTGGGTACAAAGTGATATAAAGTTGTAAGTTGGAATAATACACATGTTCATCCCTTATGAATAAAACACTTTCCTGTGTGTAACTTACAGGTGTTGCTATGTTATGTTTCAACTCAGCCCCTTAATCTTTTCTAGACTGAACAGGAAAAGAAAGATTTTTCTTTTAAAATAGTGAAATACTGGCTACAATAAATACTGGCCACATAAATTTTGGAGTACGACATCCATATTCCTCCTTGCAGCACTTTTGCTTGGCTTTTTTTTTTTTTTTTTAATAACTGCCATTCTCACGTATAAAAATACAGTTCTTTCCCCAAAGTGAGAATACAGGGCTTTATTGTGGAAGAAGGATCTAAATATTAAAGAATTGTGGCATTTCCCATCAGAGGGGAAAAAAAAAAAACCCAAACCAGTTATGTTTCTGTACCAGCCCTGTCATCTGCCCAATTCTTTGTGTGCTCTTTTATGTTACTCTAACATGTCTCCATACACATTTGCAAAAACTTTGATGACCCTCCCTGTTTCCTCAGCAAGAAGCAATCATCTGGAGATGCAGACGTGGCCAAGAATTTTTTCATACATCTGTAGCCAAGGTGGGGGAAAAAAAAAATGTCTAGCCTATCCCAGAGAAGAAAAATCAGAAGTGCCATCTGGTTGTCAGCCATGTTAAGTTTTTCAAGAAAAAGAGTACTGCATTTTTTATTAGCAAAACCAGACTCCTGCACACTGGAGCTTAGACATAACTTGACTTTAAATCCCAACAGATGCATTGTGTTCTGCACTGCCTATTTATTTGGAACTTCCACAGTTACAGACCACATCTGCTGGTGAAACAAAAGAGATTAATTCTCACTGTGGTATGTAATGTAGAGCTTTGTGAAGTTCTTTTTACTGAAAGCCTGGAGAACTGAAATCCTTCTGTCATGAACAGAAGAAGCGTCGCAGAGACAGCTGCATCATCAGCTCCCTTGCCCTGCCTTTGCCCAGGAGATCCCAGCGCTGTTTGCTTGGTCAGTCTTCCCTCCCTCTGCTGATTCCACCTCCTCTAGTAACGGTTGTCAGTAATAGCATGCGCTGAGGTAGGGCTGCTTGTGCGGGACAGAGGATATTACTTGAATCATTTCATATCCCCCACTAGAAATGACCCATAAGAGCAGAGAACAAAACTAATTATGATTTCAAATTAACGCCCCATATGAGAGAGTACTGCCTTTCCCCGGGGTCCAGATCCATCCAATCTTCAAAGCTTTTCAGGAAAAGCCTTTTTGTTTAAGTTTTGCCAGACTGCATAAAGGCAATCTCAGACAAACAACAGCAAACATCAGAAGAGAATTGTTCTGAGATACGCCAGAAAACCAATTGAAAGCATTGCGAATGTGTATGCACAGAAGAAACTATCTGAGTACTTAAGGAAGAGTTTGTTATACAAATATTTCTCTTGTTATTCAGTCTGAAGAAACTTGATAAAACATATTCTGAAAGGAGCTTTGTCTAGTAAGAATCACAAAGAGGATGGTATATAATAAGATAACATAAAGATTTATCTACCAAGCTGAGAATACCAAAGCACACAGCCTTGCAGAGACAGAGGCTCGGAAACCAAAGAACTATACACAGTATATCAACATGGTACTGTGGCCAAGCTTAGCTGACCAGAGAAGCTAAACCAGCTACTTATCTAATCCCAGCTTTGGGGGAACCTCATTCAGCAGTAGGAGAACAACCTCCATTTCACTGTGCTCCTAAATCCCAGTTTTTAAGTGATTCAAATTTAAGTGACCTAAGTTCACAGAAGTGATTTAAACTTCACTACTAGAAATTTCCTTTATAGGGACAAATGGGATTTTTTTTATACACTCAATATTTACGGAAATTATTTCTAAACTCTTGATATTTAAATAAATGCCATGGATGGTGGGGGAGATAGATACAAACTCTACTGCAGGGATGTACAGAACTTGCTTTATAGGCTGCTTCTTGCAACCGTGGGGACAAAAGTCCCATCTTCTGAATGCTGCTGAGATGTTAGCTTGCAGGGCCTGATAAGGGGTCTTTTCACCTGGTTCAAGATGGCAAAAGGGTGCTTCTTGCCTCATCTCCTTGAATAAACCCCTCGGTACTATATCCCTCCGAGCCCCCAGCAGAATCCAGACTTGCCATGGACAGCAGCAGAGGCAGGATGTTCCGGGCCAGGAAGCCAACACATTGTGCTTAAAACAGGCTGATGACGCGCTGGCTCTTCCACCCTCACCTCCTGCAAAGGCAGAGTTGGCAGTCCGGAGCTCCACGGCCACAGCGAGATGGGGAAGCAGGAGATGCTCTGTGGCCCGCAGCACTGGGCTTGCCCAGAACGCAGCCCCTCAATGGATTTGCAAAGTGGTATAAACTTGATATTACACTTCTATTACATATAACAGTCTCTGTTGCTGTCAGTAGGACAGGTTTATCCATTTGTACCAGTGGACCACTGTAGTTTGGTGGACATCTTCAATGGCGTTTTCAGTGCTTTGACTTGGTATGACCTTTCTTACCAGACCTCCTTCCCTCTGCTGGAATCAGTTCCTCATTCAGTCGGTGAAGATCCCCAGTAAACAAGAGGAGCTATGGTGAGGACTGGAAAAAACAGATGCTCAAGATGAGCTGTCTTAACTACTTTTTAACTTTTTTAAAATGCATGAGAAGCCAGTTGACCTTGCTGAGGGTTGTCAGAAACTTGGCATTGTTGTCTAGCAGATCGTGTAGTTGTATGCCAAAATAGATACCTTTGAATGTCTTAGACTATTTAATTTTCGTTTGCGCATTGTTATTTTGAATATGCAGGTGGATATACATGTGTGATTTAAAATTATTCTCAATTTGAATACAAATTTGGAGAATAAAAGGAGAGAGCAAAGGAAATGTGAAGAAATTGATGACCATCATTAGAAGCATATGGAGAAACTCTTCTTGTATTTTGGGGCAGGGTCGGGTGACTTTTTCTTTGATAATACTTTAGGAAACTGTAAGGAGTATTTGAGTGAGCTCTAAAGGCTTTGACAATTCTTGCAAATTAAAGTAACTGAGGAAAATATTTCATATAAACAGAGTGTATCTTCACTGTTTTCATTCTTTGCTAACACTGATGGGCATGTTAAATGATCATACAGAAACAGGTTCATAATGTCAGAAATCAAATCAACAATCTTGTAACTAAAGGCCAAGAAATAAATGTCCATATGTGTGACTTTAGATATATAATGCAATCTACAGTCTGCACAAAATAAATATCAAATTTAGCTTAGACATAAATACTCATCATCATGCTCATAGAAAGACACCATCCGTTGCTTTTGTTGCATGATAATGTATTTCCATGTATCAACAGGGTGAATTAAATCATTATTTCTTGTTATTGTCAAGCTGTTGCCTAATCAGTCAAGATGAGGATCCAATGATGTCAGGTACTGGGCCAAGACAAGACAGTGCATCCTAAATGATCTCAACAGTCAGATGGTGAATAGAGAGTAAGATAATTACCTAATCAGACAGACTACTGTGAAGCCAAACAAACAACATACAGAAAGGGTTTTGCTTCTTTTTGGATAACTACAGGAGACAAAAATATAAGGGACAGACTACATGAAAGGACTACGGAGTGCAGTGGATAAAATGGTTGAGAATAAACCCTTTAGTAGAAACCTGGAACATGCAAAACTGGAAACAGAATGGACAGCCAAAATTAAAGGAAATATCCTGGTGGTGTTGACTTCTGCTTTTACAACTGCCCTTGCTAGCTGCAGGCAGCAATAACAGCAATAATAATGATAAAATTCTGATGGCATAAGGATTTTTAATTAGCTTTTCCAGCTTCTCTTGCAAAGACTAAGTAGGTATAATAGGTTGTATTTTCTGTAGCTGTGGTACTTCCTTATAGAAGACTTGTATTCATGATGCTAAACAAAGCCCTCACCTCAACACTGGGAAGCAGTGCATAGTGAGGCATCCCAGGAAAGGCAGAGGTACTCTGCCAGTGGTCCCATCAAGCTCTGTAACGGAGACTGTTGGAGCTCACATCAGAGTGTAATTTATTTACCTATGACCCAGACAGGCAAGGTGAAAACTCAGCCCATTTCTCATGCTGTCCTTTCCAAGATACTTAAATGTTAGAAAGATTGTGCTTGAAATTCTGACCGGTCTCAGAGGTTTAAGAAATTATCCCTCTTGTTCTACTGAATGTCAACAATAATCTGGTTAAGACTCACCACTGGAAGACACTTTTCCTAAACAGACAGCTACAACATCAATCCTCAGACAAGCTTTTGCAATTTATTGCAGGAGCATCCACAAATTTGGCGTGAAGCCACTGATGCTGTGTTGGGATTCTTGGCACCATAATGATGGACCAGTCTGTTCCTTGTGTCAATTCTCAGAAGAATGGGACACCTTCAATTTCTTCCTGCTGCCAAAATTACTCTGAAAACTAGACCATCCATTAAAGAGAAAGCAAAATTTTTAACGTGAAAAACTTAAGAAATCAATAACTGTATTTGAAAATGGATGCATAGATATGAATGAAATCATGATGAGTAGCTTCCTACTCCTGGTTACACTCCACAGAGTTTTCATTCATCTAGAAAACTCTCTAGATATTTCACAGTTCTGCAAGATGGGTTGTTATCTCTACTCAAGATGCTGACTGCTTCTTCCTCAAAATGTATTCATCTGGAAACTAGACTGGTGGACATTCATTTGGAACTTGTGTCTCAGCATCTCCTGCAACATATAAATGTGGTACTTATTTGAGATGCATATCTTTTACTTCACCCATGAAACTGTTGACTATTTTTAACTTAGCATGTGAAGACGTTTAAGGAATGCTGATGTCCCCTGGGAATCCTGTTGTACTTGATCCACAGGACAGTCACTGAAACTGGTAGGAGGTAATTTAAAATAAATAAAAGGACTTTTCTTTACATACTTCTGGAATCTGTTGTTGCAGGAGGTGAGGGAGGCAGGTAGCATCAGCAAGTTCAAAGAGGGTTTAAGCTAATTCATAGCCAACAGAAGTAGGAATTAGAAAGGGATTTACTAAGAGCCCTATGCCATGATTACAGTTGTCATAGGGATTATGAGGGAAAAGGACTGCAGAGGGTGGCCAGGCTCACATGCTGCCCCTCAATGGCATCTCCCATTGCCACTGCTAGGGTACCAGGCTTGATGGACCCTTTGCCTGGGTATTTCCCCTGTCATTCAAATAGCTGGAAATTTTCTAAAGATGAAAGCAAGGCCTACAAATATACTTGATGTTTAACTTGAGTGTAAAGAGTTTATTTATTCATTAAAGATGCAGTCACCCCTGAAAACAGGATTTCTGGGTTTAAACTTTAGTATACAACTCTTTGCAGCACACATACTAGAGACTGTATTTTATGCAAACATAGCAAAAGCAACAACAAAAGCATCTCCATACTCTCCTTACTCTTGAAAGAGATTGCCCCAAGTACCAGGTGAGCCTACCAAGTAAGTGGGAAGATGTCTCATTATTCTTACTGCACTGCTAGACTGAATAAAACAACACACAATTTAACTTTCTGTCATCTTTAAGGTGGCAAGTGTGAATTTAGATAAATTCTGGAGGAAGAGAAGAATTTTAGCTGATAAACAGAGAGAAACTTTCAGACAGCATGCTGCAGGAGAAACAGATATTTAAATTCAATGCAAAACTCTGCTGTGGGAAGTTTCATTTTCATCAGTCATTTTCTTCTTCTTGTTTTTATTTGCACAGAAGTCCTGAACAAATTGAGAAGTGTTTTTTTCTCCTCTGGTACAGGCTGGGTTCCTACCACTTCCATTGTAGAGAGAATTCAATCTTGCAGTGATAAGTTCAAGAATACACAGATAAGGCACCTGTAGAAAGCTGAGCAGGGGAAAGAAAAAAAAAAAAAAAAAGACTACTAGGCATGAATGGAAAGTACTGAGAAAATATAGGAAAAGGGAGTAATTGTCAGCTGCATTTTACATACGAAACCCAGATATTTTTTTCCAATCTACAATCTTCAGCAAGAAAGTAGTGAGCTATGCTGATGCTAATTTCATCTCTTCATTGTTTTGGAAAGATGCATTTACATTTTCTGTGTGGATAAGCAGGACTAGACAGTTTATGGAGAGAGATAACGTAAGTGCTGAGCTCTGTTGAACCTTGGCAGCTCACTGGTTTTAATCTCAATATATTGTCCAAACTCTACCTCTCTAATGGCCAAACTAAATCCAGATTTAGATAAAAAAAATGCATGGGCTCAATTCAAACTCTGTTTGAGGCTGGATGCTGTGTTCTGAGTTGGAAACAGCACCAGCCTTAGCAGGGAATGGGAAAGTTTTAAGCTCTGCAGCCATCACTGCGGCAAGCGTTGAACATGAGATAGCGGTGACTGAGTATGGACAGTTTATGACACAGAATAAGCATAGAAAAAAGGACAGCCGTGCTGGGGCAGCTAGCTCAGAGCCCTGCCATCAGGGGCGGCCAGCAGCAGATGCCTGGGGAGGAGGATACGGACGCAGAGACGGTACAGCAATACTCCTCTGCTGCTCAAACATTTGCAGCTTAGGGACACCCTGACCCAGACCCGTTGTCTGAGTCGGTTAGCCCTCAATGTATTGTTAATCCCAGGAATTCATCCAGTCATCTCCTCTATGCACAGTTTTGACACAGGCAGCCTCTTGTGGCAGGGAATTTCAGAGGATAATTCTCTGTTGTGTGATAAAACATTAGTTTTTCTTTACTGTGGACCTGCCACCCGCTACCTGACTCGAAGACCCTTGTTTCTGTACAGATAGAGAAAGTGGAAAATTACTTCCTGCGAGCCCTTTGTGCATCCCACAGACCTTTATACACCCTTGTGATAACCCTCTTTCTGTTGTCACTCTCTCTGAAAAGCTGCAGCCTATTTAGTCTGTCCTCATATGAAATCTGCATCCTCTCATTTATTACCTTTGCTACTGTTCACTTGACCTTTTCTAGTAGCATTATGCCCTTGAAATAGGGACCAGAACTGCACACAGAATTTAAGATGCAGGCACATGAGCATTTTACACAGTGATATAATGGTATTTTCTATTTTATTCTCTTTCCTAACAATTATTAATATTCAGTTTAGGTTATTTTTACCACATCTGGGCACTGAGTTCAATAAAACTATATATTATAACCTCATTATCTCATTTCTGAGTAATAGCAGTGAGCTCAGAGCCCATCCATGTGGTTTGGATTAGTTTTCCCCATATATGTAATTTTATGTTTATCTGCCCTGAATTTCATCTGCCACTTAATCACCAAGTCTTTTAGTCTCTTACAATCCTTCTGCAATTCTCCGCAGTTGGTTCACACTTTTAACTCAGCAACTTAACTTAGACTTCCCACTCCCATGGCACACCCATGCTTGTTCTTACATCCTTGGAATAAAACATCCACAAACTTCGATCAAGTTGAGATGAATAATGAAGCTTTGTGTTACAGGTTTCCTTCTAGATTTTAAATATCTGCATGCTTGCCTATGCCTGCAAACCTTTGAACCACTAGAAAGTTACACAAGCAGTGTTGCTCGTGGGGAAAAGAGGAAACAGAGAAAGAGGGAGTAAGTGAGACAGAGTGAATTCGATTATCAGGAATATAAACTTTATGCTGTGTAGAGCTGTAGAAGATAACCTAGACACTGGATTTTATTATAACCTTCCAAAATAACTATGTTCAGGCCATAAAACTTGGTGTTACTGTATAAGCTTTCCATATAAATGGCTTAAACTAATTCATTATTACCATTTCTTTTCTGGCAGAGCTAAGGACGTGCTAAGACACAAGCTTCAGCCAAAGGGATCACAGCCTAATGCACTGATGCAAGAAAGCAGTTAAAGACATGTGTAGTTCTAGTCACCTGATTAAGTTCTTCCCTCATAGGTCTGTTTGAGGCTGGAGGGTCTGGACTGGAAACTAAATCACAGCCTTCTGCCTAGGAGTTTGGGGGGGGGGGAAGAGTATATTTGACTGCTTTAAGGTGAGATCTTAAATCCATAAATTACATTTAAACAGATGGGAACTAGAAAATGTTTTAATATCCTCTTGCCATTATAGTCTCCAGGCCTGCCACACTTGCTGAGTATTTAGTGATATTAAGGTAACGCCAAACTGTACCTTGAGATGCTCCTTAACTAAGCCACAAGCAAACAAACAAGCAAGCAAGGAGGCTTGACAACATGCCACTCATGCTTTGAAAAATGCAGTCAAACTGTATGTAATGCTTTATCATTTTGAATGCAAACATTTGGCTTCAAAAGTTGGAAATACATTATTCTGTAAATCTTCCTATTAATTATATTTCATTTTGAATTCAAATCCAGACCAACATCAATTTATTTCACTCAACTGCATCAGCCCTGTAATGTTATTCTTCAGTTTTACTTTCAATCTGGCTCTGACTGATGACATTTTCTAATCGATGAAAAGGCAGAGGTTGTTACCAAAAGTAATGGTATGTTATAAAGCTGCTCTAGTCCAACAATTAAGGGCATTTTATTATGTAATAAAGACAGTGCTATTGTTTTCACTGCAGCTGCACAACATTAATTCAGACACTAATATACATATGATTATAATTGATAGGGCAAAAATGCATTTGTTTCTATCAAGCTCAAAAATCATATATCTTTTAATATATTAATAACCAGAGTCCTCAGGAGGTTATAATGTGATCTTTCTTAATTGAGACAAAATGTATGAATAGCTATTGATTAGATTCAATGGTCGGTGTGGTCCTTTCCTGAGAGGGGTGGTATGGAAAGGCATTAGCATGAACAGAAGATAGAAACAACCTTCTGCTCTATATAGTATAAGAATAGCTGAGTACTTACCAGCATTGCATTAAACAGCGTGACTAAGAAGAGTTTATTCTCACTGCTGCTATCTAGTCTGAGAAATATATGCAGGTTATTGCTGGCAGGAGTTTGCTGCTGTTTTCAGATGCACATTTTTCTTGCTTCACATTAAAGACTGACGAGTGAACAAATGCATCTGGCATTGGGAGCAGAAAAAAAAATCTTTGTGTCCTATAAGAGCTCCCTGCACAGTTTTAGCCTTGCCCTAAGAAAAATTCTTCTTGCACAGGGGAACTTTATCTGGAAGTTATAAAGTTGCTCTGCGTCTGAGCATTGGAGCTTTTCTGGAGCCTCCAGTGGCATTTTAGTTAAACTGTAGACAAACCATAGCTGTGCAGATTTCTTTTGAATATGATTCAGCTTCCAGTGGGAAGCCTGGAAGAGTACAGAGGATTTGAGATAGTAGTACGTCCTTACTAGAGTCTTCTGAGTGGTGAAATGAAAAAGTACATCATATGAAGGATTCATTGTAAAATTTAGGAATTCAAATTTATAGTTAGGTCTTTAATACATCTGAGCATCTGTTCATAGTTGCCACTAATGATAGTTACCAAGTTGCTTTGGTTGGATATGAGCTGGTAGCATGAAAATCCAGGTTTGTAACAGTAAGTGTTGAAAGCCAACAAGAATTCTGTAAAAAAAAAAAAAATCATGCTTCAGATCTTTATTCATTATAAAGCTTTAGAGAAATATGTATATTTTTTTTCTAGTGAAGGGATAAGTAAAAGTCCTGCTGCAGAGTGTCTGTTTCTGAATTAGCTCCTCAAAGGTAATTTTTAGAGACAAGCTGCTGAACGAGATGGAGGACTAGCCTGATTCACTGGGACATTTTTTCTGTTTCAAAAGCTAGAATGATCCTCAGCTCATTAGTGAGTTATTTGCATCTGTCAAAGATCCATCCTCTGGTAAGGACAAAGATCTTACAGCCTGGGAGACATTTTTTCCATTCTAAATTATTCTCTAGGCCTCCACTGTGATCTTCTTCAGGTCACAAATTAGGCCTTATTTCCTCCATCCTTGTCCTTTTCCAATGGGGCTCATAATACTTACCTCACAGGACTGCAGTAGGTCTTCATAACCCAGAATCTGCAAAGCACCAACAGTCCATAAATGAAAATCCCTAGATAAACACAGGCTGTCTTTGAGCACCTTTGAAATTAAACCAGATGGGACAAAAGAAAAGATTAATGATGAAAACAACACTGTCCTGGCTCACAAGTGTATGGCCAAAGTGGTCAATAAGGATTTTTTTTTCCAGTAGTGTAGCCAGGGTATGAGTGTATAAGAGAAGCCAAGACACAGATTTATGAAATCCCCCAAAAGTATGACCCCTATCTAAATCTCAGATTCAGAAGGAAGGAAAATGTATCCTGTCTACTCTACTAACAAATCATTCCAATTCCTCTTTAAACTGTTTTTAAAGTAAGAAGTAAAAAATAAATTTTAAAAAAACCAAAACAAAACAGATATTGCTTTCATCTCTGAAAACAATTAGATCATAGTGGTATGCAGTGATAATGTTATTGAGTTTTGCATCATTTATACTACCGGATGGCAAGCTATTTGTTAATAACTGCCTGCTGTTGTGAAATCTCCTGACAGAGGGCCATATGTGCCACAAAATCCCAGGCACTCAAGTGAATGATTGGAGATGTGCAGTTCAAAATTCCCTTATCAGTCATGCATTTGCTCACTGGGATTTTTTTTTTCTTTTTCTCATTCCCTCATTTCACCTGAGTGTGCTTTGAAATCAGTTAATCTTTAAAATGTCCTTAGGTAAAAAGAGAAAGAGACTATCTATGCCATTATGGGCAGGGTAGCAACCTTCTCCATTAAATGGAAAAAAAGCTGAAAAAGCAATAATCAAGTTTCATAAAGCAAGTGTCCAAGGTATCAGAGGGACAGGAGTAAAATCACGTTGTTTGGAACTGGAATTTAATCCAGGAATAGCTGAGAAGAGACTTCTCCAAGGAGGGTTTGACCTTGCAGCTCTTACTCTGGTGCAGGGCGTGCAGACAGAGACTTGAAAAACTGCTTCAAAGAAGCCGTTCACACAGAAAGAGCTGGGAGGCATTAAATGAAGTTGCTTCCACAGCATCATCAGGAAAAAGAAGTCTGCAGCCAGTGCCATTTGGGGGTTCACTGCACAGGGCAGACACTTGTGTTTGAAGGGACCTTGCCAGCCAGCTGCTCAGCCACTGGCTCTGAAGGTGGTTCTGCAAACGTACAGCAGATGTGACACTTCACACCTGGTGTTCATATGTGAATTGACTATACAGTGATTCTCCTGGGTCTGTGCAGTGAAGCCAAGATCTATGCCATGACCCCAGTGAGATCTTCTGCTTTTGATGTGGACTAAGAGATGGTCAAGGTTCCCCTCAGAGAAAGCTATTACCCCTCGTTACATGCACAGAGTTGTATAATGCAGTCACGTAGGCCAACTGTCAGAGAGGTTAAGTGTCTCACCTTGAAGCATCATGCACTGAAAAGAGACTTTTATCTCGTGTCTTAGAAGCACTGACCTTTTGAAGATTCCCAGCTCTCAGCTGTGTGCAACTAAAAAGATTAGTTGAGAAGTTGGTCCCTGAGCAACTATGATAACATTGACACATTATGGCAAAGACTATGTTTCGGTATCTGTTGGCAAGACTGGTTGCCATCATTGCTTATTAGGTCCTTCTTCTTCCAGATATTGTAAGTCCAGGTCTGGGCATCCCAAAGTTTCACTGCTCCATGCAATGAGACATCTGCCTTGCGAAGTGGGATCAGCAGAGGACACTAATCAGGGAGGAAGAGCACAGCAGAGGAAGGATCCAGAGCTGTACACAAATAACATGGTGAAGGCACAAGCAGCAGTCAGGCCTACAGCAGACTGTGCATCCTGTTAGTGTTTTTTATCCTGTTACTGTTTTTTAATCTTTCCCATGTTCAGCTGTCACTAGAGAGCTCCAGCGTACGGTAGTGCAGGACACCCTCTCAGCACTGTGGCAACTAACATATCCTATGGCAAGTCTGATGGCTTCTGACTATTAGATATAAACTTGTCATTGGGACAGTCTGACTACTGCTCTGGGTTGAATTTGTTCATTCATGCCTCTGCTGTCCATGATCCCCAACATTTTTTTTACCTTTAACCTGTTTCATCCTTACCCCTGCTTTCATTAACCTTAACATTTCCCCTGAACATGGCTTATTCTTTCTAAATCTGTGATTTAGGCTGTGATTTCTTTTCTTTCCTAGAGTTTTAGATAAACTGGAATAGTAATTTATCCATCTGAACATTAGATAGCTCTAGTCCACACTGAGACCCAGTTTGACTGAACTGCCAACAAACTAAAGGCTGTGACCTTCATCTGCCTCAGTCATAACCCAAGAATGACTGATTTTACAGTGGGCCCCTTGTGAATGTGAAATTAAACAGCACGACCTCTTTTGAGGTAAGCTTGCTCTTTGAAGGATGATCATGTCTTCATTTGATCATCTCTCTAATCCTTGCCTGAATTTTTTCATGAGGATTGTGTCCCACCATAAGAAACATGGTAGACTCAGCAATGAAAATGGTACCCACACTTTCAAAACCGGGCATGAGTAAAAAGTATACCAGCCTTAATTCACCTGCCACAATTGGAAAGAGGTGGAGAGTTAGTTTTGAAAATAATTATTGCTGCCCTCATGCAGGGCTTTGAAGACAACATCTGGAATTCAATTCTGTGGCTAATAAGGAGCCACAGGGGATTTACAACACTCTGATACTTTCTTTGAGGAAATGTGAAACGGATTTTGCATAATAAATCCATCTGAGGGTTCACGATCATTTTGAGACCTTTTATAAATAGAAAGACATTCTAATAATATTAGAATAAATTATTCCATTACCTTCTTAACTAGCACTTACCTGCTTAACTAGCGCTTTGGTGAAAATAAGGTTTGGCATGGTGTCCTTTTTGGCTACAATGTGAGAATAGAACCTGATAAAACACCAGAAGAACACTTTTAAAATGCGTATGTGGTGGAACTGCATTAGAAGTTTCTCTTCTAATAAGATTTTAACCTCTAAATTTCTCACTGACTCTTTGTGAATAACTCTACTTTTCAAAATGTCAGTGTTCAGCTTTTGCTTGATGCCAACAACCTAATAGGACATATCAATAAGAATTATATTACACAAAATATAGCAAAGAACAGCAATTTCAAATGGAGACATCATGTTTTCCTGTCTTTCTCACATATTTTCTTATTACACCAGCATGCAATATGGGCACATTTGGTTTTAGTAGCAAATGTCTACATCTAGATGCTCATTTGGGGTAAATTTGAGTAGCATTTGTGGAAGTGTGAAAATAGGATAAAAATCTGCAGATTACAGTGAGGCTGTCTTATTTACGCTTTATACATAGGTATGGAAAATTGGTGTTTGAAGATTAACTCATGATAAAAGAGATCATGCTGGGTTGTTTAATGGTTGGGAGATCAACGGAACTCATATGGCAAGTACACTGTAATTAACATAATCTTAAACTTGAATGAAGATTATGATGCCCAGCTATTTACACAGTTTCACTTAGGACTTCTAAGTATTTAAGGTGCAACAAGAACTCATGCTAAAGATTTAACATAGTTGTAATAAAGATAAGGCAGCATAATTGTGAATCCTAGTGATTCATAAATTCAAAAAGATAAGATTATGATATAAAATAAAAAAAATATTATATACCTTCTCCAAACACTTTGAATTCTGGAAGGAACTGTATTTTCCTCTCTCTTTATCTGTTGGGATATATCTATGAACACAATTTCTTTTTCTTTTATTTGTTGCTTGTTTGAAACCAGGAAACAGAAAAGCAAACAGTTTTTACCAAAACCCATTGTTATCCACTGATTAGGTGCTCAGCACCATGGTAAAGACAAAAGTTAAAACCCATGCTGAATAAGAGTATTTAAAGCTGAGTTCCACATAGTTCATCTTGAAAATTCACTGTTGAAGAATCCCAGAGTGCTAGTATCCAATCTATATTGCAGAGTTAGTCAGTAATTCAGAGGAATTCATGTTGCAGTCAATTCAATCAGAAATGCTACCAGGAAGTAAGAAAGCTGAAGGAAATTGCATCTACCTTCACTAAGTAATTGACTGAACAACAAACATTTCAGCATAATCCACTTAAATCATAATTAAACTTCCCAGACACCAGCCCTTCTATTTTCAATGCTGTTTTTATGCCCAACAAAATTATTCGGTCTTCTTTAGTAAACTATCTCCTCGAAAATATGTTTGCTTATAATATTCCCAGAGAAGCATCAACTTACTAAGTACATCTTCTTAAACTGCGTGTGTGTCTGTGTGTGTGTGTATCCTTGAATTCCTTTATCTTCTTTATTTATATCTATTAATGCAGATCAAAATCCTGCCTCCACTGGTACATTAGCTCCTTTTAGATGAGAGTTTCCAAATACTAGGAAATTCAGTTGCAGATTAAGAGACTAGCATTATCTATGTGTAGGTATCCTCCAGTGAGCTGAGTTTATGAGGTCTCCTTATACTATAACCCATCCTCTAGTTGATGTAATGGAGAGCCTTGGGAGAAATGTAGCCCACGCTACAGCATACATGTGTTGACTGGCCAGCTGGATTACTTTTCAGGATTCACTGACAGCAATGACAGGTTTGTCACTTAAGACACATGAAGACAGTTACAGGTAGATGTGAATGTAGGTGCTTTTATCTAGAGTTGAATCTTTCCTTGCAATTTAACATGATTTCAAGTAGACTGTGAATTAAAAATAGAGTAGCGCTTCCTGATTAACTCTTTGTGGCAATGTTTTTATTTTGTAATCATGGCTTTAGTTTAAAATTAGTTTGATTCCTGTACAAAGGGAAAAATTCTTTAAAAGGTTAATTTTTCTTGAGCTGCCTAGCCAGTAGAAACATTCACAAACATTTATCCTAGCTCTTTTGTCTGGAAAGTGGAGATAAAGAGTAAGTAAGACAGGACCTAAGTGCTACAAGGACAACAGAAAGTGCAGATAGTTTCAAACGCCTTTAAAGTGGGATTTTGCCCCTGAGGTCTCCATAATAGGCTGGCACACAACCCGGATTTAATTTCACCTAATTTCAGATATTAAAAATATACACACTTGTGGTACTCATATCAGGTTTCCTGCATTACAACTAGAGAAATAGTCATTTTGGGGGCGCCATTCATCTGAGCTGGAATAGGTATCTGTATTAGGAAGAAAAGAATGGTTGTTTAAAAGTGTCTGTTCCTGCTCACTTGATATGGTGGAGATTTGATCCAGGTGACTAGTTCATATGTAGATAACTGCATCTGGTCAGAGGTCTCCCTGACTCAGTACTGAAGGCCAAGGAAACAAGGTGAGTCTGTGCTAAGCCAGGCACACAAGCTCCAGCTTTAAAACAAACAAACAAACAAACAAACAAACAAACAAACAAACAAACAAACAAACAAACAAACAAACAAACAAACAAACAAACAAACAAACAAACAAACAAACAAACAAACAAACAAACAAACAAACAAACAAACAAACAAAAAAAAAAAAAAACCCCCAAAAAAAAAAAAAAAGAAACAAAACAAAATAAAACAAGCTAAAAAAATCTCACAAGAAAACTCTTTCAGGACAATGTTTTCCATGTAAGCACAACCTCAATCAGATTTTATCCTATGAAAGACAAGGATCCAAAATCCTTCACTATTATAACGCAAAGGTTCTTCTCACAGATTTTCAAAGGCAGACACTTCACACCGATCCTATTGCAGGACAAAATCTATTACTGCTACTTCCAGTATTTTTCCTCCAATTATTCTGAGCGTTTTCTCTAGCCTAGTATATCTATATAACAGGTTCCCTGCAGCCACATCACAGAGTGAAAACAAAGTAAAAAGATCAGGAAAGGGATAGCAGCTACCTCCATCCTACAGAACATCCCAGCATAGTTAGAAAAATAATGCCTGAGAGAAGAAAATGGCAGAATTATTTTTTTCTTTGCTTGTAGCCCATGTTAAGAAGAAATTGTTTTATTTTGTTCCCTTTTTAAACAATAAGTTGTCTCATGAGCACCAATCTCTCATTCACATTGATTGTGGTACCCTTTCGTAACATTCTTGCAGAGATTATTCTGCATTAGGAGATACTGGACAAGAAACCTTATCCACTATGGAAGGAGCTACAGAAAAGCTACAGAAGTCATCTTGAACTTAACAAGGGATGTAAAGAACAACAAGAAAGAATTCTACATGTACTTGAGCCAGAAAAGGAAGATCAAAGAAAGTGTACTCCCCATAATAAGCAGGACTGGCAAACTGGTAACAATGGACGAGGAAAAGACTGAGGTGCTCAAAGACATTTTTGCCTCAGTGTTCACTGTCAGCTTCTCTTCCCACCCCTCTGGAGTGGATGAACCACAAGACAAGGACTGGGGGAGCAAAGTCCCTCCCACTGAAAGAGAAGATCAGGTTCGTGACCACCTGAGGAACCTGAACATACATAAGTCTATAGGACCTGACGAGATGCAACCCAGAGCCTTGACAGAATTGGCTGATGTAGTTGCCAAGTCGCTCCCCATGATCTTTCAAAAGTTGTGGCAGTCAGGTAAAGTCCCTGGTGACTGGAAAAAGGGAAACATTGCACCCATTTTTACATAGGGTAGGAAGGAGGAGCCTGGGAACTACCGACCTGTCAGCCTCACCTCTGTGCCTGGGAAGATCATGGAACAGATTCTCTTTCAATCTATGCTAAGGCACATGGAGGACAGGGAAGTGATTGGAGACAGCCAGCACAGCTTCACCAAGGACCAACCTGGTGGCCTTCCACGATGCAGTGACTACATCAGTGAACAAGGGAAGAGCTATGGGTGTCATCTATCTGGACTTCTGTAAGGCCTTTGACACAGAACTCCACAACATCCTTCTTTCTAAATTGGCGAGATACAGATTTGATGGGTGGACTGTTCGGTGGGTGAGGAATTGGTTGGATGGTCGCTTCCAGAGGGTAGTAGTCAATGTCTCGATGTCCAGATGGAGATCAGCGACAAGTGGTGTCCCTGGTATTGGGACCAGGACTCTTTAATAACTTCATCAATGACATAGACAGTGGGATCGAGTGCACCCTCAGCAAGTTTGCAGACAACACCAAGCTGATGCAGTGATCATGGCTGAGGGCCGGGATGTCATCCAGAGGGACCTGGACAAGCTCAATAAGAGGGCCCAGGTGAACTTCATGAAGTTCAACAAGGAAAAATGCAACATCCTGCAGATGGGTCGGGGAAACCCCAGGTATCAAGACAGACTCGGGGAGGAAGGGATGGAGAGCAGCCCTTCCAAGAAGGACATAGGGGTCCTGGTGAATGAGAAGCTGGACATGAGCCAACAATGTGCGCTGGCAGCCCAGAAAGCCACCCGTGCCCTGGGCTGCATCCCCAGCAGCGTGGGCAGCAGGTCGAGGGGGGATCCTGCCCCTCTGCCCCGCTCTGGTGAGACCCCCCTGCAGTGCTGCCTCCAGCTCTGGGGCCTCAGCACAGGAGAGACACGGAGCTGCTGGAGCGGGGCCAGAGGAGCCACAGCCATGGTCAGAGGCTGGAGCAGCTCTGCTGGGAGACAGGCTGGGAGAGCTGGGGGGGTTCAGCCGGGGGAAGGGAAGGCTGCGGGGAGACCTTACTGCGGCCTTTCAGTACTTGAAAGGGGCTCATAAGGAAGATGGGGACAAACATTTTATCAGGGCCTGTTGTGATAGGACAAGGGGTAATGGTTTATAGTGAAAGTGGGGAGATTTAGACTAGACATAAAGCAGAAATTTTCCATGATGAGGGTGGTGAACCACTGGCACAGCTTGCCCAGAGAGGTGGTAGATGCCCCAACCCTGGAAACTTTCCAGGTCAGGCTGGACAGGGCTCTGAGCAACCTGATCTAGTTGAGGACGTCCCTGCTCATTGCAGGGGTGGTCAGACTAGACAACTTTTAAAAGTCCCTTCCAACCCAAAGTATTTTATGGTTCTATGATCCCATGATACAGTGGACATACAGTACGTTTGCTACCTGAGAAAATATACTTCTTTCAAATGGAAAGTTGGCTTTATGCACAATGTACAATTAGTTTCAGCAATTAATGTGCTTTTCCACAGTCAATATTATTCACACATGGCACTATCACAGAAGGACTACCAAGGGGGTCACTAAGCTGAGCTATGAAGGCTGCTGGCATCCCGTAGGCCGCTAACAATGAGGATATTCAATGGCTGTAGTTCACAGGTCTCTTAGGACTCATAATACATGTTCTGTGTGATAACATCAGCTAGAAGTACTCACACATGAACCATACAACAAAAGATACTTCCAGTCATGTACCAGAAGGTTCTGTGAGACACTCAGGAAGAAGAGTAAATCAATGGATTCTAGACCAATTCCTATGTCTCATTGCCAGGAAAGAAAGTTGTAGGCAACAAGGTAAATTTACAAGTCAGATTGATCAACTGGGTTCAGCCCAAGTTCCAGAAGCTGTATGACTTCACAGAATGTGTTCATATCCATCTGTAGAACAAAGCAGAGTGATTTATATGAGCAAGCTTTAATCATATTAACACTGTGCTCTGCAAGTGTTAATCTGTCCTGATTCTCCTACCAGGGTAGTCACAGCGGGACACGTTACCTACGTTCTCTCAGTCTTTGGGTCACTAGGTCTAAGCCAGTATCTGGCATACTGCTGATCCTTTAGAGAGTTTTTCAACCAGCTGAAAGCAAAGGAGTCTAATACACTCAGTAAATATTCTCAAACCACTTTGAAAATCCCAAGGATAAAAGACCTTCAGCTTTGTTTTGCTTGTTCTGTGTTTTCAACTTTTAGATTCCTTTGGGGTTTCCACTTCTTTCTCTCCCTTGTGCCTTCTTCACCATAAGCCAAGTACTGTACTCAAATGTTAGAAGCTAGAAGAGGTTTTCTAATGACCTATTGAGAATGAAATGAATAATTTAAGATTTACAATAGCTTTAAATTGGTTTTGCTTGTTGTAGGGTGTAAACTACATTACAGAGGGAGGATTTGTTCTCTTTCTGTTTGTTTGCAATTAAATGATACAAAATCTTGTCTCATATTTTCTTTGTGTTAATTGGGGATTTAACCTTTGCTTCCTTTGCTTACAGTGATGTACATCAAAGCCCTTAAAATCCATTTTAATTGTGCTGAGTGGATTTGGTCAATTACACTAGTATTCCTTCTATTAATAAGCATGTGAAAGGAAGACTATTCTGTATGTAAATTAATAGAGCTAATCAGTTGTCCTCCCATTGTAATATATAAGACAGAATTTGGCAGTACTTCAATAGGAAGTAAAAGTTTCATGGCTTATGTCCAGGATTGCATTTTTGCAGCCTACACACAGAGAGGAAATTGAGGTTATCTCCACATCCTATTAAAATGTCCAGAATTTATCTGATCACCACCTAAATATCAGTTCATTAGGGGTTTTGTTTGGAAGAAATCTCAAAGTGGGAATTCAAATGACTGTGCTGTTCTGAAGCTGATCATGTAAGAGAATTATCTTTTATAACACAGCATTTACCAGCCCATTCATCATGAGACCCTATAGCTTGCTACTGACAGACACAGAGGAGGACAACCTCTGCCCATCTCTAAGAAAAGCGAAAAAAAATAGATCCAAACAAGGCAAGATAAGAAAACAGAGATTATATTGCTCAATGTAACAGGGTCTCATCATATCAGTCTACTGCTATTACTCAATGAGGTATTTGACTTACTTATACCACAACAAAGGGCAGATTTAGAAGAGACATGATGTAGCTTATTAAATAATGAAGTAGTTTGTCACAAAGAAATAGTTTGTTAAGTGTTTCTGAGATGTTCCTTCCATAAGTTTGAAAATCACCACTGGACAAACAACATTGGTGTTCATTCATAAAGTGAGCGGGTCAGTGGTGGAAGTAAGGAAGACAGGCAGACTGAGAAGTGGTGCCACCATTCAGGTACTGAATGGAATATCAGAAGTAGCAAAAGAAAATCTTTCAACATTTCAAGACGTTTGCTGTTGAATTCAATGAGAACATAATCAAGCCAGCACAGAGTTCTTTCAGAAATCCTCCTTTTAATTTCTTTCTTAATTATACAGAGAATGATGGTTTGCCAGAGTCTGGAGGTGTAACAGGAGTGTCACTGGTTTGGGGAAAAGCTCAATATCCATGACTGTATCTTCACAATTAAATGTACCTACAGAGAACATTAACCCCACTAGTACTAAAATGTATGATGCTAGAAAACTCCCTTCTACAGAAATGTGTCAGTCATCAGGTGGTGAGAAAATGTACATAATTTGTTTTATATATTCTATTATCAATA
>JMFS01072696.1:0-28833 GCA_000699545.1 Podiceps cristatus
CCATGTTTTTGCACCTGCACATCAGCAAAACGTGAGAAACTGAAAAATGTCCTTGATCGTTCAGCAGCAGTGAACAACAGCAGCGTGCTATCAGCATTCTTCACACACTAAATCCAAAACACAGAAGCTGCTGGAGACAAAACTTCCTCCGCCTGGCCGAAACCAGGACAGGCACAAACAGCTATTGGGCAAGTCACTCAACAGCCAATGCTAATGGCAAGTGATAATTCTATACCTAGACCATAAGGGGTACCAAAGCCTTGAACATGACAAAGCCCTGTTTGGGTAACAAACAGAAGAGGTGGTTCTGAGCAGAGAAAAGGAGATAAGGAAGAGCTGTGAAAGAGATGACCTCTGCCCTTTTTTTCTGAAATCTATTCTAAGCCTGAAGACATCTCAGAGTTGAACTGAGTAACAGAAACCTGCATTTAGCTATTTTGCTCCCAGAAGAGAGAGCTGGCTCATCCCCTCCAAGCGGTGAATTTATTTCAAAGGGACAAAGCAAGACCTTCGTCTACAGAGAATTCTGCAAGTGGACCCTCTTTTGATAGAAGGAAGGGGAGAGAATTTAGCACAGGTTTTTGTAGAAAGCTTTGCCTCAGATGTCTGACTCCTGAACAACCTCTTTTTGTCTGTGTCCTGGATCAACAGTATTTTTCAGTCAGGCCCATTTTGCTGAGGTCTGTTAGGACAGCTGTAACAGGTAGTTTGGGAGAACTGTGAGCTTCCTGGACTGGCTTTTTGAGAATCATGTTCACCATTGTCTGTTTTCCACTGATATCTTTTTTCATCTTTGTATGGAATGCTGCTTTTCTGCCCTCTCAGCCTTGGACTTGTAAATTCCCGCTTTGCATACCAGCACCCGATAATGCTGTTATTTTCCACCTGGCCCCAATTCCCTTTCCCTTAGGCAGCACACCTTTAGCATTGTGGCCCATTTATACATGCAGCTTGTTTCATATAGTACGTATGTGCATGCTGTTGAGCACACAGCATGTTTCTAATGCAGGATGCGCAGCTCCAGGGTGAACTTTCTGCCTAGGCAGGAGCGACATAAGGGAGAGGGATCAGGATGAGTGAAGGAATTGTTCAGTGTCAAGAGGAAGACTAGGAATAGACAGCACTTGCAGAAAAAAAGAACCTGGAGAAGGAGTGCAGAGCAGTGAATAGAGTTGGAGGAACCAGGAGACTGGGTATGAGAGGAGATCTCTAGTCTGGAAAATAAGAGGCTCACAGACATTTCATGAAAACTGGTTGTAGGTAAAGCCTGTCTGGTGGAACCAAACTGTATGAGGGTACTGGAGGTCAGGCCAAGCTTTGGAGGAGCCTGATACCAGGAAAAGGCTGCATGAGCACACTAAGAAAGTCCTGTGGAACAGAGTGAAACTGTCTCTAGGACTGGACAACATATCTGAGTGCCAAAGGAGGAAGAGAAAGCCATTTCTGATGCAGTGAACAGAAGAAATGAAGGCACAGTGAGAGCATGGGGCTGCTGCAGCAAGAATGGTCTTGCTGAGAGAAAGAGCTCTGCAGGGCATATGGAGAGGTCAGAGACCCGTGGAGTCTGCAACATGGCTGAGACAGATATGGAATCCTCCTGCAGGATAACAGCCTTGAAGACCCTGAAGGCAATCTCTGGTGGAAGGTACTAGCATGGTCCAGGCTGTCCCTCCAAGAACGCTTGCAGCAATCTTGGAAGGCAAAGGGCTTCACCAAATACTGAGTCTTCTGCCAAAGGTTACTATTAGGCATGTACGCTGGGCTGACCTCCTGAGAGTTCATGAAAGGCAGGAGAAGGCTGCCCTGGTCTATTGTGTCTGTAACGGCCCTGCTGTGTTTTGATGTGACACCAGACCTTTGGGGGATGTCATTTTGGATGACGTGATGGAAGATTTGCTCTGCAGCAATTCCCCAGATAATTCCAGGAGAGCAGGCCGGGGGAGGGTGGGACTCCAAGAGGTAACAGAAGGTCACTGTCACCCCCTCCTTTTAGTTTGCTTATACTTTAAAGAAAGGCCCAGCTAACTATTGACAACACAAGCAAAGACTGCTCTAGCTTGTTCCCTGCCAGGCCACCCAGCTGACAAGGATTTGTCACCCACAGTAGTGCAGGACTTGCAGCTCCAAGTGCCAGCTGGAGAGTCACACCAGGGCAGTATACCTATCCAACCAAAGTGCGCTCTCTGAGGGTCAGTCCAGGGAAGATGGAAATCTCCCGTGGAGGAGAAGGGTAAAAGCTCACCTGATATTAATTTTCAGTTTGTTTTGTGAAAGACGGGCTTTACAGTATTTCCAACCTTTTGTTTAGTAAGCAGGAGATGTCAAGGATGACAGGTAGTCCAAGTGCTTATAATGACACAAAAATGGAAAATTGAACTTTAAAATTGCTTTTTTGTCTTTGTGCCTGCTCTTATTTTCAGTGTGAGGCAGAATTCACCAAGCTCTGGACTGTTCCCCTGCTAACAAGGAATGTGACTTGGCTTTTGGCTGTTGTAAGAATGCTTAGTTACAGCTTTAAAGGCAAAACAAAACAAAACAACAAAGACATAAACCCCCTAAGTGTTCCTCATGGTGCAAATTAAGCACAATAAATAATTCTGTTCAAACCCTGCCAAAGCTCGGTTTGTAAAGAAGACAAACTATTACTTATTAGTTATGTGCCTCCAAGAAAATAACCTCTTTTCACAGAAGAGCTGAATCTTTTTCTCAGATGCAGAAATGTGGTATTTTCCAAGTGAACCATGCATTTCTTTTTCCTGTCTGGGTTTCATACCAGTTCTGAGCTCCCATGGATGGTAATAACACTTCCAAATTTAGCGTTTCTGTGAATTTAACTAGCATGCTGTTGATCTTCATCTTCTAGCTCATTTGTAAAACTCTAGAAGATATCTGACCTGCAACCTGCTTCTTTTGACAAATATTGCCATCTGACTTAATTCACTGCTGTTTAACGCTGCCCTTTGTATGCTAAATCCCTTCATGCTGTTGAAATTTATGCAACAGTGTCCACAACTAAGATGATCTGAGGTTGCTTTCTTGGATAAGATCACTACAGGTTTTGGTTCCAAAACCAGGAAGAAGCTTCGTCTCCTAAATCCACCTATACAGAGAATACATCAGGGCTTATAAGTATAACTAATAGCTGATATGGATTCAAGCAGCAGCTATATAGCTGTTACTGGGTTAGGTATTTGAATTTAACTATGTAGTTGTTACATAGTTATCTATAGCAAACTCTGCGGGCAAAATACTGATCAGAATGGTTTGTTCTTTCAAATTTCAGAGTGTGTGGAAGTCATTAGAAAAAATCTGGATGACTTCTATGGGCTTGGGGTTGGGGTCTTTGCAGTTTAGACCTCTAATACTGTGCTTCTGCCATTAATGGTTGTGGTGATCTATGATTGTTCCCCAGTGAGGCTCTGCATTCCACTCAAGCAATCAATGCAAGCCTGTAAGTGTTCATGTATCTTCTGCCATCTTATTGTGCTCAGCGTGAATTGACAACAGCTTTTATCTCTGGTGGGTTGGGGTTTACTTTGCAAGGGCTAGGATGGATTTCACTAAGGGTGGAAGACTGATGCTGAGGGTTTGTTTGTGTATGCTGAAGAGCTGTACTACAGTCAGACACTGAACTTCTAATAGGAGACAGGTAGGGTTTCGTGGGCTCAAACTCAGTAGTATGAACAAACGTAAGTAACTCTTGATAAAGTCTGTGGTCTGCTTGGGAACACCTTGGAGAATGAGATTCCAGATAGGTTGCCCCATAAGCAAAGTGTTGGTGGCCTGATGGTCTTTCACTGTTCCAAATACTAGAATTGTTCCCATCTGACTTCCTCCATCAAATCTGCTTTGCTCTCTTCAAACATCATTATAGCTTTACTGCTTTCATAGTGCCTTTATTTCCCATGTCTGTGCCCAGCGTGCCATTGTTTCAAATGCCTGCAAAGTTTTATGCAGCTTTGTAAATATAAATCTTTATGAGCAGCTCATAATCTAGCTGCCCAACAAGCAGCTACCATTTGTCTTTATGGCTGATGCGGCAGTACATAAGGCCACTATGTGGGCATGTGGGTGCTGCAGCAGGAGAGAGTACTGTGAATTAGAGAGTATGTTTTCTCTCAGCTGTAATGATTGCAGAGATGATGAAAAAGGAGTAGAGAGCAAATAGCTCAGGTATTTGTATAAAACTGCTTAAGCAGGTGAAAACATCCCATACTATTGGCCATAGGTAATAGTGGATGTCAACAAAAAGTCTGTGAGGGCATTCAAGCATGGGGAAGAAGGATGTTATTCCAATATTTCTGCAGAATCCTGATTTTTACTTCTACATAAGTGAGGAGCCATGTGTAGATTTGCCCAAATGCCCTATTTCCTTTATGGATAAAGGATACCTGTCCCTCACAAGACAGGTACAAGCAGTACCTTGAGCTACCCAGGCTGTCTCTGATCTGACCAGACATATCATTGTATCTTTGCATTAGACCCTTGGCGCTAAAAATGGTAGAGCTATATACTTCAGGGTTCGGTAAGAGTAGCCTGGTGTTGCTCAGTTGATCATAATTCTGGAAATGATTTGTAAGAGGGAAGCTTGGATATTTTTGGCAATGGCACATTATGTAGTAGAGATGTAACATAAGCAGCTTTACAAGGTTTGTTTGCCTTTGAGGATGGCTGTTGTTATCAGTGGTTTGTTCTGAGTCATCTGTCAGAACAGGTTATGTGCCATTCAAATCACAGCTGGTCTGTTCATCTTTATGAAAATCATGACTGGTATTAAATGGATATTAATGGATGCAATAAATTGACAAAGATGTTTCACTCATCAGTGGACGTTCAGGCTCTCTAGGTTGAGGTGGAGACGTGGCCTTCTTGAAACTCAGGAGAGCTATCCTTTCTCATATTTCAAGTCACAGCTTTCTGTCAGTCTTTGGTAAAGCAGGAGTAAGTGAGCAGTGCCATAGCTTTGCCAGCACATCCTGTACCCATCTGCTTGTGGGAACAGTGTTGGACCTGTGTGTTTTTTGCTCCCTTGCATCCCCATGGAGCTTCAGAGTGAGGAGCAGGTGGCAGATGATTCACAACTTGGTCCACGTTCCTTCTCTGAGTGCCACTCTCCTCAAGTGTCCTTCTTGGCTAGCTTTTCCTGCCAGGGCACCAACAGAAGGTGTTACCCAAAGTCCTGAAAGTTTTGTCATGCATTTTTTTACAGATATCAGTCAATTTTTAACTTGGCAGCCCCAGAACAGCCTGGAGCCATAGCAAACACTGCTGGTGATTTTTGGCCCGAGGCAGGTGTGGATGCACTGTGCAACTTGCCATCAATCAACCCGCGGTCACATTGGCATCTTTACCCATGCAGAGAGGAGCAGGGATCTGCCCATGAGTCTGAATTTAGATATCCAGGGGAGGGGAAGGCAGGAAAGTGTGAATATCTGCTTCTAATTTGAAGACTAAAGTACAGGTGTAGGAAACTGATCAGTAACCCAGAGCCAAATGTTGTTTTAATATTCACTTCATTGCGTTCAGGAAATACCAAAATAACTGGAGTCTGGAGCAAGCTTTTGTGGGGAAAGACAGGATGAAAGTGTAGGTGACTAGACAATCAGCAAGATAAGACAAGGGTGATCTTGTTGACATATCTCTAGTACCTCACATGTTGCTTCCTAGGGTGAAGGGAAGAAGTGGAGATGGTGACTAGATTAGGAAGCAGGGGACTGATAAGCTGCTTGTTAGCTTGTGCTAGAGACTCCATTACTGCGGCTTTGTTTGCTGCTTTTACTTGTGTCAGCTGAAATAACATATATCCTAGAGTTTCTTTTATTTCATGGTGCACAGGGACCTAGAAACTCAGCTTCCATTTAGGTGCTAGGAGGCTTTCTTTATCATGGATTTCATGATAAAGAGTATCCCAAATGTACAGGACATTAGCCAGCATCTCCTCCCTGCATAACTTTCTTACACCTTATTTAGTGTGGAGCCAAGAATTTGGTACTGAAGGGATTATATACATTTATGTTGGGACTAAAGCTTGAAATGTTCTTATTTGTGTGAAGCATCTGTGATCCTCAAAAAGGCAATTGTGTTTGCCTGCTGCTGCACCTGCTTATTACTATTAATAATAAATATGTGTCATTTAAGCAGAGGCTTTTCATGCGCGAAGTACTTCACAAACAATTTCAAACTCCCCCAGAAAACCTGTGTTAAAAAGGTATAAATGTTGCATGGGTGGGCACTTGAAAGACAGGAAATGCTAATGTGAACCTTTCCACCATGGTTCTGTGCTGTGTGCATAATTATTATTTATTAATTATTGTCTTTATGCAAATTCTCTAGAAGTTCCTATTAAGAAGAGGATTCCATTGAGTTGGATCAAAAATGGATTCCATGTCTGAAAAGGAACAGGACAGGAGAGGAATTGTGAGATGAGAGAGAATACTGTCCCAAGAGAGCAGGAGAGTAGACCAGGAAGAGAAATTAAGTCTCTAGGTGAAGCTGAAAGCCTTAGAAGATGCCTACTTCCTCTGTATCTGAGCATGTTGTTAGTTGTTTCAAAAGTAAGACAGCTATTTCCTGCACCATTTGATTCCCATGATACAGTGCAGTTTCATCTTTGTCAAAATATTTTACAAAACTGATGGAACATTTTAGCTGAGTACCCTTCTCTTCACCTGGACAATTAGGTTGTCTCTCTGAACCAGGGCAACTGTTGAACCTTGAGGGTTACAGAGGTTGTTAGGAGTCTGATCTTTTAGCAGAAGAACAACCAGTGTTTTCTCTCTCTTTTCTTTTTTTTTTTTTTTTTTTTCCCCCCTTTTTTTTTTTTTTTTCCCCTTGCCATAAAATAATCATTTCTGACTACAGAGAATGCAGTGAATAGATGCTCTGGACTAGTAACCTGGGAAAGTGAGAAAATGCTTACTGGACTAGTAACCTGGGAAAGTAAGACAATACTGCCTGGCTTCATTACCTTTCCCCCCACCTCCATTTTCCCCCTTTACTCTTAATGATACCTAAGCTGTAGATGACATACCCTGCTGTAGACCGTATTGATTTGGGCTTGCAGTCATGTGATTAGACACCTCTTGGATAAAAGCTGTCTGCATCTCCCACAGAGTACGTGTACAGAGGGCTTGCTTTGGCTAGCAAAACACTGTTTAATATCTGTCTTCTGCTTGACAGAGGCTGTGCAATCAACACAGCATATGCCTAGCTAAGTTTGTAGTTTGCTAGTGCCCAGGCACTCCACAGACTCAGAGACAGTCTGGCTGAAACAGAAGGTCAGATCCAAAGCTCCAAGGGTTAAACTGTAAGGTTTGCCCAGCCTTGCCTAAGGGTAAATCGAGCAAGAGCTGTTAACAACAAAGAGTAAAGCAGCTTGATTGGCAGTCAGTCTCAAATGCTTATGAATCATTTGGACACTTTCTAGTGCAAGCTTAGGGATTGAAATACATATGACATAAGTGTGATCATTCACTTCTAGATATGACAGTACAGTCTCCTGTGGACGTCTATCCTAGAGAGAGCTGGAAAGAGCAGTTAGCTCTCCCTGATCCTGCTCTGGATGAGATTTCCAGGGTAATGGCCCTCTCCAAGCTCCCTTGTGCTCTCCAAGGAAGCCATCTATCACTCCCTTTACACAACTCAGGATTAACAGCAATCTTCAATTATCTGCCATACAGCTCCAAACAGAGGTTTTAAGTTAAGAGCCCCTTTATAAAAACTCATGTAAATCTAAAAAACCTCCATAAGAATCCGTGCAACTTTTTAATGTAAATATGGACTCTGCACAAAGAAAAAGAGAGATGGAGAGATGCAAAAGAAAAGAAGAAATGAAGAAAAGGAAACAAGACCAAATCCATCACTGAGGATCCAAAACTTGACATTCATCCCAAAACTTAAGGAGGTGTATAATTCTCCTCACTTTACTTACACAAAAAAATCTCTCCCCCCACTCTTTCTTTATTCTTGGTAGTCTCAGGGACTTCTCTAGTCAGCCATTCTTGCAGAGGGTTTCTTCAACCTGTAGCTGGATAAACTTCCAGATTCTGGGGGACATTTTTGTCAAAGGAATTCCTGGGGATAATGCCAATTTGATCATACTAAGACCTGCTAAATTAACCAAAAAATGGCTAAAGAGATGATTCTTGCCTCATATTAGAAACCTTGTTTTACCAGCAACTATTTTTAAGGAACTCTATATATATTTGCTTGTACATTCATGTCCCTGTATTTTCTTTTCTGTCAAGTAAGACTCTGAATTCATTAATATTGTGATGTGTGTGTGTGTGTTATTGGGAATTTGGACCCTAGACTGCATGCTTGCTACCATCAGCCTTTGCAATCTCAAATGTGTAGGCACAATTTGAACTGACATCCCAAATCAGTTTCATTTGCACACCTTTTCTGAGTGTACATGTGGGTCCTGGTCACATGCAAAAGCCCTACATGAAACACAATTGTGATGATAACTGAAATGAAAAAGTGTAGAATTTGGAAGAGAAAAACATGTATTATTTGAAAACCAGAGAAGACGTGTTATCACATACAAATTCAGAGATTGTCAAGATATTTCTAAGTTTAAGAGTGCAGAAGTATAAGGAAACTAGTAGCCTTTATGTAATAGTATGTAATTGAAGTCTCTAATTGCCAAAGATATACCTATGGGGTCACTTAAAGTTTGTTTGTTAAAACAACTTTGTTCTTTCTTACTGCATCTGCAGCACTGAAGTGATCTTATTAAAAGTTTTCTATGACATTATTTACCACACATAAAACAAAAAGATGTAACTATGCAGCTATCTACCAGTGGAATGGTTTAGCTTCTTTCAGATCAATTCTAGCTGTAATTTTCACCAAAGCGTACAGTCTTCTGTGCTTGGAATAAGTCAGCACCAAAACCAGGCTGAATGTCTTACACAAAGTTGTTTATAAAAGTCAGCAAAAACTAAATATAGAGTCATTTAATCCCAGAAATGTCTGCTGATGAATCTGAGGACTGTGCAGAGAAAATGGCTGGTGAAGAAAAAGAGGGAGAGAAAAGTTATGTCCTGGAAAGCAGGAAACAAAATTAATTTCCCCCAAAATTAGCCTTACTTTGTTAACAAATTACAGAGAATGTGAGATGTTCCATCTCCACTTGGAAGTCCCCCAAGCAGACACTACAGATGTTAATTGCATACTGTTATATATAGCCTTCATTTCCTGGCTCTTATTTTGACACATCAAATCTTTTAACAAGCCCAAGAATGGGACAGGATCCAGAAAATATGGTTATCTCCACTGGAGTCCACAAAGTACTGCGCAGTCCTTGGAGCAGGAGAATTGTTGTCCTGCTGTGTCCCGGCCCTGAGTGTAGCCATTTTCCTTTTCAGCCTTACTTTTTAGAATCATAGAATGAATCATAGAATCATAGAAAGGTCTGGGTTGGAAGGGACCCCAAGGATCACAGAGTTCCAACCCCCGTGCCACAGGCAGGGCCACCAACCTCCAGGCCTGGACCTACACGAGGTTGCCCAGGGCCCCGTCCAACCTGGCCTTGAACACCTCCAGCCATGGGGCATCCACCACCTCTCTGGGCAGCCTCTTCCAGCACCTCACCACTCTCTCCGTAAAAAACTTCCCCCTAATATCTAATTTAAACCTTCCCTCCTCATCACAATCCTAGGCATCCTGCTAGCCTTAGAACTGTCAAAAATAGCCCATACCTCAACCCAACCTAAACAAAATCCATACCTAAACTTCTCTTCCACTTTAGGCTACTTCAACCCCCTAACACACCGCCTCACCTCCACAGAACTGCTAAATAGCGGACAAAACCTCGCCTCCCACCTAACCGACTTATTCTGATACAAAAAAATCGGCCCCAAAGGACTCGTCTACATCCTTCTTGTACTGCGGGCCCCATACCTGGATGCAGTACTCCAGGTGGGGCCTCACGAGGGGAGTAATAATAAAGTTTACCCAATTTTTAAACATAGTCTTATCGAGCTGGCCTATGTTTCTTCTGCAGTGATGCTGTGACTCTGTGACCAAAGATGCCTCCAGAGCAATACTTTAGGCCGTACACCACCAGCATAATTTTTATCAGATTTGTGAAGAAGACTTGTCATGGGTGCTTGTTTTGCCCTCCAGCAGCACCATGGATCTGCAAAGTTGGACACTTGGTGCTAAGCCATGGAAGCTGTATTTTCTGTTGTACTTCGGCTGTCCTCTTTCCTTCCTTTGCCTTGTTCTGTCTTCAAGGAAGACAGATTCAACATTGTAAGCAACAACAGCAGACAAAGCTTCAGGCCATCTCACCCGGTCTTCTTTTCCACTGTCCTCCAGAGAAGGGAGTTCCCAAATTTATTACCAAATAAAAGGCTTGCAAGCTGAGGGGGTTAATATATGAGAGTTCTGAACATCTAGCAGCAATGCAGAACATCACTTTGTGACAACCTTGTTTAATGCTTTACACTTTCGGTGCTTCAGATGCTCTTTTTAGTCTGCTTCTTTTTAGCATTATAATTAATATTTAATTATAATTAAATGTGCTACATTATAAATAATTTAATACATTATTTATATATAGATGAATATTTTAAACTGGGCTTTCTAGAGGGAAAAGGCTATGGAATAATATGTGTGGGTGTGCTTAAAACCAACTATAACAGGTTTTCTCTTCTGTTCCAAAATTTTGAACCTGTCAGCTGATTTCAGCCAAGTTTATAAAAGGACAGAGGTGTCAATGAAAGAGTGCTCTAAAGTTTTAAGGAAATGTCTGTCTCAGTTAGATAAAGGCAAGAGACTCAAATTTGAGTAACTACCAATAGAAAAAAAAATATTTTACACTCAGTCCTTGATTAGACACCGGAAACACACTCAAGAAACTTATTTTCCCCTCACTTTCTTTTCCCAGCCATGGAACAAACTTGTTTATACTGGAAATCCTGTGTCACACAGCATCATCAGTGTGGTAGATGTAATTTCCCTGAAACTGCTTCAGGTCTTCAGTATCCCTCAAGCTCAGCTCCTCTGGGGCTATTTGCTCTTGTTTTGCCAGTTGTCTCCTGAACTCTAGCTGCTTTTGGTAATTCTCATTCTCTCCATCCTAAGTGAAAGTTTCATATCTGGCAGCCCATCAAGGCTTCATTGAAATCCAGACAAAGGAACACTAGTGCATTTTCTTTGCCTAGAAAATAAGTCATTAAGGAAAGACACCAATTCAGTTAGACATGATGTATCTATGATAAATAGAAAAGCACAAATTGTGCTTTCTTCCATTTTAGAAGTGCTCTTGTCTTCACTGTGCTCTAAGGCTTATTTACTATTGGCTTGACTACAGGCAAGATGATTGCCTGGGTGTTTTTCATTTACTACATGCGGTGTTGAGCTTGCTGTACTCCAGTCTTTCAGTAGAGCTTCTGATTTGACAGGTGTATAAAAAAAGGTTCTTTCAGAAGTCTGGAAAGGAGGCAGTGGGATTTCTATCTGTCATCAGACACAACACCCTGTAAAAATCTGAAAAAGGAGTGCTCCTAGAAGGCAAGGATTCTGATAAAGAGTCCATCCCAGATTAGCCTGGAGGTCTGTTAGTTGGTTATCTACTTCCAAACAGTGTTTGCAAACACTAATACAAAGAAACAGAAATATGGAAAGATCCTTTCTCCAAGATGTCTTTTCAGTTTATGCCAAAAGTCTCCATTCTGGAGAATTTTCTTACTTAGAGAAATTTGGGCAGTTACATGAATTGACAGCCAGCCTCCATTTGCAGTGATGTATTTCTGCAGCATGTTTTTTCCTGGTCTCATCTCAGAGTTATTGATACATTCATCTGCACCTGAAGCTCTCCCCTACAGTGTGCAGATTTGCTTAATTTCACTTTTGTTATTATCATTATTCCCCATTAATAAAGCTCATTAACATGTTCATTAGTGTTATATTTCTGCATCATCCCATTTCAGCTGTTTCCATCCATACGACTATTGAAGAATATAAACAGGCCTGAGAACAGTCCAGATTTTTCTCTTCACTTCCTTTCTCAACCCTCAAAGCAGCCATGACATTGCTTCCAAATGCAGAAAAATAGGTGAGTCATTACTTCCAAACACAAATAACATCTTGTCAGATGAGTTAATTCTCAGAGAGCTCTTTAGTGTCCCCAGTTAAAGCAGGTGCCTTCCAGTGCCATAGTGGATGATACGAACTACAAACTCCCACAGGCCTGGCAGTGTGAGATATCCTGGGTGGAACTTGTTTGACGGGATGTATGTGTCTCCACCCAGACTTCAAGTGGGCAGTGAGAAACAGGCACTGTGAGGATGGAATTGTTACTATCCTAAGGTGAATGTCTGAAAACTAAACACATGATATCATCTCTAAAAATAATCAGTTCTCTCCATGAGAGGAACTATGAATGCCTGTGTCTGAATTACAGTATGGGTTAGGTCAGATGAACCTAGCTGTAGTTAGATCTATGTGAGTTGAATAAGTTTTGGCATCTGTTCTGATGCTTCACCCATGTAAGAAACACTAGGATCTTGGTCCTATATTTGCAGTATTGCATCACAGCCTTTCTGTTTTGTCCTTAGTAGTTTCTGAGGACATGAGCTGATGTGAACCAGAGGACTGCTGGAGATGGAGAATACGTCAGTCAGTTTCAAACAGCACCACAGCTGACCAGAACACTGGAATGGGGCTTCAGAGATTTTGGTTCTGCCAACAACTTCTTGTAACTCCAGCTTCAGCTGTGCTTGCGCCACTTGCCTCTGTTTTGTCTCCCTACTGCAAGGTGCAGGCTCTCTGGCATGAAGACTGTAACCACAGGCGTAGTGACACCCTGGTGCTTGTTGATGCTAACAAATTAGCAGTCTCCTTTTCAAGGTGGTTTGTTTTAGCCAGCTGGTATTCCTACCTTTATTCATGTTATTCCTCTCAGTAACCCTTTCTTTTCTGTGATACATTCATCCATCACACAAATTGGTCTTCTCAGATTTCCCACAGAAACGTGGGTATTTATATCTCAGTAATGCATATCAAAAATTACAGAACTGTAGGAAACCTGAATGAGGATCCCATGATGTTAATGTTTGGACTCAGTGATTATTTAAGGTCTTTTCCAACCTAAATGATTCTATGATTTTATGAGTCCATATCATTGGTTTTGTTTTTGAGACATTTTCTTAAACTCTGTTCTCCATGATAAATAAGCAAGCTCAATGAATATCAACAATTCAGCTCTCAGGCATCTCTCTATAAAAATTAAAGTGTACTGAGCTACAAGGAATAAGACATGCCTGTGTATTTTATATATATTTGAATAGGTGAGCATTTCTTGGGTCTTCTGGAAGGACATTCTGTTTAAAAACTGTTCATAAATTGTTTCCAGACATTTTTAAAATATTAATACTTGTTATAATGAATGGTTAATATGTAACCTTTATAAAACATAACAATACATTAAACATCTATGAGTCTATATTTGTAGAAACTACGTGTCTAAATCAAAATTTATTCTCTTCAGTGCAACAACAGCTAGGCAAGGCCTGAAATCATCATTGCTTGACTAGGATATGATTGAATTGTGGAAGAAGCTCTGAAGAAGTCTTGAAATCTGAGCAAGGTTGATCTGGTATAGGAGATGAGGCAGGCCTTGCTGATAAAAATGGATTTATAATGGTGGTTCCAAGTTACTCTCTTCCCTCTTAATGTTTTTCTGCATAACAGTTCAAGATGGAGTGCATTTATTCACAATTTGATCTGATCCATTTCTTCTGGGAAGCGATATGAAAATGGTGTGAAAATAAAAGAAGTGCTGTGTTGTGTTCTCTGGAAAGCTTCTCTGCTGTTCCTCCTCTACATTGACAATGCAGGACCATAAAAATGGAGTGGCTCTGTCCCTGTTTCAGCATGAAGCCAGCTGTGTGCAGGTATGATCTGACAATAATGGGAAAAACTTTTGTTTGTGTTGCAGCCAAGGTACAATCACTGGTTAAAGCTGTTCATAGCTGAGTTTTCTTTACTGAATGCTTGACTGTAAAGTTTCCGTCTCATGCTTCTGAGGGAGTGTTGTAAAGCGTTCAAGGAGCTCCTCAGTATTGGCCTTTGTGGGTGAATTGGATTAAATTCATTCTCCTGCATGTGTCTTGGGCAGAGACATGTCAGGACAGAGCTGGGCAGCTGAAATGATTTGCATTGCAGTGCAGAGGAGTGCCAGAAAAGGGATCTGCTGCAATCTTTTTACCAGAGGACAGCAAGGACAGTCGATCTCAAGCAATATTTTATGTTACAGCAACCTTCTGATGTCAACATAGTCCCATCTCTTCTTCTTTATAACACAAGTGCAGGTTTCTGGCCAGTGTCAGGATCTGTCCTGTCCTTTTCCCTTTCATTTTTGTGGCTCGACTGCCCCAGTGCTTTCAAAAATGCTCTCTTACTCTCATCTCTTTCCTCTTATCACCTTGCACCTGTAGGACAGTGATTAGTCCTACATACTATGCATTTCCTGCTACTATTCCAAGGATTGCTGCATCCTCTCTCCTATGTAGAGTGGCTGTTTTCCACCTGAGTATTGGTGGAAGGCACATGGAAGGGTCTGTGTAGAGAAACAGAAGCAACAACAAAGGCTGACACTGCAGTTGTGAGCAGGCTGCAAGTGTTTCTTCAATGAACAGATGGCCAAATCACAAAGAATAAACTTTAACTCTTAGATAACACCTGTCAAGTTTCCCAAGCAGACTGTTCCCAAATCAGCTTGGTACCTGTGTGTGGAGGGTATCAAGAAAAGTCTTGGAAAGTACAGGTGTGGCTGTGAGTTTTGTCTGGGGGTTTTAAAATCACGTATCTCAAAGGACACAAGGGGACATCTGTGGGACAAGCCACCACCACAGTGAAAATTTCTCCCTTTCCCTTTATTGTGTTGAAAATACCTTTGTGATGATAGTAGGTCAAAAGTTTCAAGATGGTAACAATTCTTCCTGCTTGTCTCTTTCCCCCTACATTTTTTCAATTCCTCTGTCCTTATCCCCTTCTACAGACATAACTGATGTTCTCACACAGGTATTGCATGAGACATACAGGTATTTTTGTACTGATGCAAGATTATTTTATCTTGAGTAATGAGAAGTGGCAGGAACATCTTGTCCTGGTAAGTGTTTTCATGTTTCTTTCTCACACTACATTCTACAAAATGGTACTATCAAGATGAGTAAATCTCTTGCTTATGCCCTAGAATAACGTGAGGGCCCTGCTGCACATGTTGTTTTTATTTGCCCTACAGTGTGTCTGTTGTGTCCCTTTCTCCACTTCACATTTGCAATATAATGATAGAGCAAGAACAGCTCAATAAAGCCTGGAAAGATTAAAAATTAATCTTGGCACATAACTAAAAGAAGAATGTACAAGGGTGCATCACTGCTGTTTATAGCAGTTTTAATACATTCTTCTTGAATACAAATTTATATATTTATACATACACACACTCCACATACATATATATGGATTTAATATGGCTTGTTTGAATTATCTCTGCTAATCAAATCTCAATGCCAGCCTGGTAATGCTCTTCATCACTAGGTGAAGAGAGTAGGATGTGTAAGTAGTAAAGTGGGCACTTTTGCTATTTTAGGGCCTGCTTCTGGCATGTGGCACTCAGTTCAGAGAGCTGGACCCTACCCTTGCTTTTCCAGCTATGCCCCTCTGCAGGCTGGGGTAAAGGACCCTATCCATGGCTGAAATAAATTGGTATTACTGCAGGGAGCCAGAGGCCCTCTGCTAAAGACCCAATCTGACAGTAAGGGAAACTTTGCTTGCACTAACACCCCACAACCTCAGTGGCACGTAGGCATAGCTCACTCAATTCAGTAGTGTTGTCTGTAAAAAAACACTGACCGTCACCTCAAAATGGCTTTTTACTTTTATTTATAAACAAAGGCCTTTGGGGAGGGATGACATATCAGTGTTTTTGCATGGTTACTTCAAGGGAATATTCTCATGAGTGATTTGAGTCTTATGGTGAGGCAGGGAGTACTGTCTGCTGCCGGCAGTTCTTAGGCTTCTATTGCTTTTCCAACAGTTTGCCATTCATCGTTTCCACAGTATCTACCTCAGTATGCCACAGCAACCCTTTCAAAGGACCTTGAGCAAGTTTCTGTGGGACAAAGCCATGCCACAGTGAAAGTTTCACTTATAAGACATTTACATTTTAATGCAAAGTAAACAACAAACTAGGAAGCCTTCATACACACGCACATATACATATACATATATATGAAGAGAGAGGCTGAAAGAACTGCCTGAATATAACAGAAGCTGTTGATATAATAGCATTTCTGGAACTTGGCTGATGATTAAGGTACCTAGAGATAGCAAAATACACAGCCCTGGGGATGTTTATTTTCAAAAATGAACCCTTGCATTTGTTTGTTTGTGTGCTTGTATAACTGCTAGGATGCTGTCAATTCTGATAGAAGGTGGCACTGCCCAGCCATGTGATGTGACAGCCAGGCTGGGCTGCTGGAATGGCTCCTCCTTTTTTAAATCTTTCTCCACCAAAAGCTTGCTTTGTTTTGATTTTGCCTTGATTTTAGCTGTCATTTATTTTGTCTTTAGGATACTATCCTCTTTTAGGTCCTGGTGCATGTTGCAGAGCTGTGTGGGCACTGGATTTCCTTACAGAATGCATAGCATGATCCACTACACTGACAACCTGTGTTTGGCTTTTGTTTATTCTAGCCATGTAATCTCAAGCGATTTCTACCTGTTTGGTCATCACTGTTACAGGCTAAGTATATAAATATACAGAGCATATACATATGTAAGTGTTCCACTGGCAGTGGGAAGGTAGCATCAGACAAAAATGGAAACATGGAATGAGGTTTAGAATACTTTTACATCCATAAAAATGTTTTCTGTAAATGATTTGTGCTATGTGGGAAGTCTGTGACATTATCCAGGCAGAATAATTTACCTGTCAGATTTGACCACAGAAGTGGACTGCCTGCTTTGTTTGCTGCCCAGATAGCAGCCTGCTTTGTTTGCTGCCCAGATTTATTAGCAGCAGCAGCATCAATGGTGAGACATTACTTCAATGCTGCGCCGTGAGAGGCTCTGATGCCACAGGTGTGACATGAAAGTTACGTGACAACAGCACAGACCACAAATGGCCCAGTGGGATGTGAGATGATGTAAATGTAACCCACTAAGACTTATATAGGGACTCAGACATGGTAGCATTTTCCTGTAGTTTTCTTGAAGGAGGAACTAAATGGACAAATTTGTGCCAAATCGTGATTTTATCCCATGAGATGAAATAGAAAACCCTAGCGGGAAGTTTTGATGATACCCTAACAAAGTGTCACTACCACTTTGGAGAAGAATTTCCATTGCCCTCTGTTATTCCTACAGTACTTCAACTATGCTGTCTCAGTACTGCTCTGTGTGTTTGTGACTGTGTAGCAAGAGGCACATGAACGGTAATCATTCCTATCATTCTATAAGCAGTGTCCTTCTCATGTAAATTTATTCCTAACATGCTTTTGACCAAGCTCAAAAAGTTTCTCTGTTCTCTGCTGACAGTCAGAAAGCTAGCAGTGCAGTGCAAAGAGCAGGGCAAAACAAGACTCTAAGTTGTGGTTGTGAGTGATTTATTTTTTTTTTTTTTTCTGGATGTTGAGTGATTACTAGCCTAGCATGTGCTGTCCCTTATAGAGACCCTGACACTTAGCAACTTTGGGGAGAAGACCAAGGTTCTGGAATTTATAACAGTGTAGGAAGATCTCACTTCTCTCACTCTCCTTATGACACCTCTGCACCCAGGGCTAATAAACTACCGTTGACACCGTGAAGCACTATGGCCTGACTTGGAATATTAGCTTAGTGATTCTTCACCACTATCAATCTATTTCCTTGTTGGGAAGAACTATCAGAATTGCAGGAGGACTAGGTGAAGCAAAATCCTTCCCTCTTCTGCTAAACTGTTAAACTTATTTCAATCTTAGCTTTGCTTGGGAGTCTCCTGGAGGCATGGTACAAAGGCAATCCTTCTAAGCCCTAGTGGGTAGTAAGGAAACCCTGGGATTTGTAAATAGCTGCAGTAGGTTGAAGGAGGCTCACATGGTTGGTAGAAAGCCCTCTGGCATTCTGATTTCACTGGTTTTGGCTTCTTCACTGCAGCAACACAAATGGCAAGTTGAAGAACGTTTCACAGTGTGCTTTGGATTCATGTAGGCAGGACTCTTCTGAAGTAAACGTGGGAGGGAGGGAAGTAAGATGGAGAAACTCACCCATCTGTCAGCTTTTTTAAAGTCAGATTGAGATGGCACATTTTTACTCTCGGGGCTTTTCGGAAGCTTTCTGTGACAGCACATTTCACAGGGGACTCTTTCTGGCAGGGCAACAGGGACTAGATTTTTGGTGACACATCTGGGCAAGCAGATTGTTCTGTGTAGATTTCAAGTTGACTGCAGGGCTACGAGCCGTTCAGAGAAGTGGAAGAACAAAGGGAAAATAAGCTTTAAGCCATTCTGTGGCTTGTGACTTTAACTCTAAGGTGCATCTTCAGATGTTGCTTCCTCTCTGAGAACATCCATGGCCACTCAACAGGGATCTGAAAACCCATGGACAGATTTTCTGATGCATACACTGAAAATAATTGATGGAATGGAAAAAAGGATATGATTTCTCCTTGCAGATCATGAAAATAACTAAGCAGTTACTTCTTTGGTATTGCAAAGCCCTCCCAACAAAGCAGTAACTTTTGCTGGTTTTTGAAAAGCACCTCTAAGAAAAAAAAAAGAAAAAGGTAACAATTATCTCTATGTATGCTATGCTGCTCTTCTGGGGTGAAGATCAACCCAGACAGCCAGAATTGCTGCTGCATTGATGACAGGGAGACTAGTAGAATGGAAAAAACAGGCCTCCTGTATTTCCCTACTGCTGAAAAAAAGGTCGATGGAGCACAGTCCCTTGTAATGCATTGTGTGTGGGTAGGAACCACAGATATTCTGAATTTCCATTTCTCAGTTGTTACACCAAAAATGTTGCTTATGGTCAAGGATGAAGTACATCAAGGAACAAATAAAGCCAGGAATCTAGGTTAGTATAACTGAAATATGAAGAGTCTATTCAGTGTTAATCCAGCTCAGATTGTTTACAAAAATGAAGGAATAGCAATGCAGCTAGATTACTTCTATGGAATTGTAACCCACACAGACACACACACTTCTTCATGTCACCCCTTTCCTTGGTGCTGTGCTCACCCTTCCACTGCTCCCATGTGTTGTAGTGGTTTCACACTGATGGTGGTAGGGGGGGATGCTATGGTGAGCTGTCAGCACCTGGAGTCTTTTGCTAGGAAGAATCTGATGTTCATGTTGATTATTTCTGCTTTCGCCCTCTAGGTTCCGCTTGGGATAGTTTTTATGTTTGCTGAGATGTTTTTTTCTTTCTCCACTGGTTTGCAGCTCCATGTTCCATTCCAATTTAGTATACCTGATGCCACATCAATGTGTTATCTCTTTGTTCTCTTTGTCACCCCCAAACTCTGCACTTTAACTGGCCATAGGAAAGTTGTTTGCAGCTCTGCTCCTCTATGCTGCATCTTGTGTCGCCGCTTCTCAAGGCTTCTGCTCTCCTACCAGGTCTGTATTTCTCAACACCTTGTCATCATGTTATGACTGTATATATTAATTCTACATAGAGTAACTACTTGTCATTTCTGCCTGTATAAAACTACGGTTGTACCACAGCAAGAGAAGCAAAAGCGAAACAAATCAGTCATAGACACCTTGTCAGTTGGAGAAATTGCTGTCACAGCTAAGAGAAGCAAAGCAAAGCTACAGGCAGGGCAAGCAAATTCAAGAGCGCAAACCTGACAAGCCTCAGCCCACAGATCTTGCAATTCTGTACAAAGTTTACGTCCTATTTACTAGCAATGGCAATATTGTGATAGAGGGTTACACAGAAGCAGGAGACAGAATGAGCAACAATACTGGGTCAGTGCTGTGCTGGAGGTACCTCTGCTCTGACAGCACTGAGTGTGAGGCACTGGACAGCCTGGAGACATGCCTTTGTCTCAGCTCTCAATTCCATGTTAACCAGCATGTCGTGCTGTCCAGGCTGAAAGTAAAAGTAAACAGACGGAAGAAGAAGCTCCTTCTCTAACTCTTCTTGAAAAGACCTTGTCACTCCTAAAGAAAGACTGAGAAAACTGCTGTGGGGGGGGGGTGCTCTGCATGGAGACAGGGAAATAGAGGCGACCTGCATTCAGCCCTTTGCACACCACAGTCTTCTTGTGCACCCTTTGCTCAGTCACCAAGTCTATCTTGATGCAGTTCCCCACTCTCCGCGCCTTGCAGCAGGCATCGGGAGAGTGGGATGGCTAGGTCACCAGGGTTCCCCAGCTAGCGGGATCCAGAAAGTACAAAGGAGGATGGACAGGCACTCTAGGAAAACAGGACACACATATGGTAAACACACAGGCTTTATTTACACAGAACCATATCCACCAGTCTCTAGGGATATAGACCTTCAAATGACATTTCCAGCTTTTGGAAATTCTCAGTTTTTTAGTTTTACCCCTGTTCTTTACCTCAATGGAAATAATAACATAAACCAAACCAAAACAAAAAGTAAAATCTGTGGCAAAATCCAAGCATTTCTGGACTGTCAGTTTTCTGAAATGTTTACACCTTTCTTCTCTGGTGGGATTGGCACTGAACTACTACAGCCTGAACATGGTTCTGCATGCTTTAACTCCTCTTTTTAGTCCTTCTCCCAGTGTAGCACCCTATGAATAGGCAGTGCAGAGCCTTGCAGCAGGCATAACCACATACATGGATCTCTGTGCAGGATGAGTCACTCAGCCTACTGTAAATCAAATTAGATGGCAATCCACAAGCCTTGCTGGGAAAGCAGTGCTCTTAGGTAGCTTACTCACTCTCCTGACACCTTTGTCTTCCCTCAAGGCTGAGCCCTGATACAATCACTTCCAGATGGTTCAGAGTGAAAGACAAATTGAGGAGCATTTATCCAGAACTGTGGACAATCTCAGCATGCGTTAGTGATGTTGCCGTGCTGATTTGAAGGGATTATTTGAACAACTTGGGAGGACAGCCAAGGGCAGTTGCAATTAGTTTATCTTCAAGTTCTTACCTCCCGAAAAATGTCATTACTCACACCGAGTGGCCTTGGTTCTAAGGCCCAGGACAAACACAAATGTAAAACACAAAACTCCATCTCTATTTGATTTGTAGAAGCCTGAAGTCTTGCTACACATTTTCTTTGGTGTCTCTGGCATTGAACAGGCTGCGAAGCATATCTTTGGCTGTAAGTTTCGGGTGAGGATGAGGCAGTTTTCAGTCAGAGGCTTAGGAAAGTATCTGCTGTTGTGATGGACTACGGCCTGGTTTTGCCTTTTTACTGATGCTAGAGTATCGCAATCGGATCTTCCTGTGGTGAGAGTGCTGCTGTTGTTTAGGTGGCAATGGAAGCAGCGTATTTTTCTTCCCCTGTCTATTCCCTCCAAGTCCCTGAGCTGGGGATGTTGCAGAATGAGAGAAGGGTTTTCCTCCAGGAGACGACACTACTGAAACCCAGAGCCCCAGTTCTCAGCACACAGCGTCTCCTCTGACGTGGATGTGGCCACCAGCCGTGCCTGATGATGTCTCTCAAATGGCAGGACGGCTTTCAAGTAGAAAACATGGTAGAGCACAGTGCTTGTCCTCTGAAGTCCTGAGCAAGTCCTGCAGAGGGACACCCTAGGCAGTTTTGGAAAGACAAACCACCACTCAGTGGCATTTGTGTTAAAAACTGCGAGTGGATGCTGCCAGCTGGACTCAGTGGTGAGGGTAAAGGGCTTGGTCCCTACAACAAGAGGCAGAAGAAGAAGCCCTTGACTCGGTGTCACCTGTCTCACTGGCAGCTGGTTCCTGAACAGATTCCCCTGCTGCCCCCCCCTTGAATCATAGAATGGTTGGTCTGGAAGGGACCTTCAAAGATCATCTAGTCTGACCCCCTCCCTGTAGGGATGGACATTTTTCACTAGATTGGATTGCTCAAAGCCCCATCCAACCTGGCCTTGAACACTTCCAAAGATGGAGCATCCACAGCCTCTCTGGACAGCCTGTTCTAGTGCCTCTGCACCGTCATTGTAAAAGATGTCTTCCTTTCATCTTTCTAATCTAAATCTACCCTCTTCTAGTTTAAAACCATTCCACCCTCATCATAAAAAATGTCTTCCTTAGATCTAGTCTAAAGCCACCCTCTTTTAGATTAAAACCACTGCCCTTTGTCCTGTCATTACAGGTCCCAGTAACAACTCTCCATCTTTAAGTCCCCTTTAGACATTGAAAGGTCACAATAAGGTCTCCCCAGAGCCTTTTCTTCTCCAAGATGAACCACCTCAACTCTCTCAGCCTTTCTTCATGGGAGAGCTGTTCCAGCCCTTTGATCATTTCTGTGGCCCTCCTCTGCATGCGCTCTAACACGTCCATGTCTTTCTTCTACTGGGGAGCACAGAACTGGACACGGTACTCCAGGTGGGCTCCCACAAGAGCGGAGCAGATGGGGAGAACCACCTCTCTTGATCTGCTTGTGATGCTTTTTAGGCAGCCCAGGTTAAAATTGGCTTTCTAGGCTGCAAGCACACATTGCTGGCTCATATCTCAGCTCTCGTCTACCAATATCCCCGAGTCCTTCTCTGCAAGGCTGCTCTCAATCCATTCATCCCCCAGCCTGTACTGACAGTGGGGATAGCCCCCCAACTGTACTGACAGTGGGGATTGCCCCCCAATGCAGGACCACACACTTGGCCTTGTTGAACTTCACGAGGTTCACATTGGCCCACTTCTCACGCCTGTCATGGTGCCTCTGGATGCCATCTCTTCCAGAGGAAAGCCTATCAATTGGCCACTCACTTGGTGTCGTCATCTCCAACTTTGCTAAGACTGTACTCAGTCCCACTCTGTATGCCATTAATAAAGAAATCGAACAGTCCCAGTCCCAGTGCAGACCCCAGAGGGACCCCACTTGTTACTGATATCCAATTGGACATTGAGCCGTTGACTGCAACTCTTTGAGTGTTGCCATCCAGCCAAGTCCTTATCCGTATACCAGTCCACCCATCAGATTTAGAGGCAAGAATGTTGGGGGAACTATGTCAAAGGTCTTTCAGAAGTCCAGGGAGATGATATCTGTAGCATTTCATTTGCCCACTAATGCAGTCACTCCACCATAGAAAGCCACTAGACCATAGAATCATAGAATAATCTGGGCTGGAAGGGACCTCTAAATGTCATCTATTCCAACCCGTTTTGAGGCCCTCTCCTCTTCTCCTAGAGAACAAGATACATATTTACACTTTAAAACAACAATGAGAAACCAGAAGTTATTTAGATTTAAGTAGACTGACTAAGAAGTTTTTCTGCCCCCTCAAAGGGGGTGGGAACTCTTCAATTTCTGCTGCCATGAGCTGACTGCAGATATCCAGGGGACCGACCTTTCAGTCCTCCACTATACACCTAATCTTTTTCTGTTTCAGGAACTCTCTGCCACAAGTCTCTCCAGCCATTTTTTTTTTTGTGTGTGTGTATCTCAACTCCATTCCTGTATCATAAACCAGATTTTTCTCTGTTGACCCTGCAAACATTTTATCTTCTTTTGGAAAGGTGAAAGAAGAAAAACTAGGATGAGATAAAGATACTTCTCTTTGCACATAGCAGTACCAACAAAACAAGCATAGGAGTTGGAAAAACAACACAATGAAATTCAATGGTCCCAATGAAATACCCCACTCTCATCTGGAATGTACTAGTAGCACTGTTGTGAAAGACATGCATGGGCTTAAAAAATTATTTCACAAGATACTTTAACATATTTGTGATTTCAAGGACACAAAAATCTCGTTATTTCAATAATGTAGTCACGTAGGGTTTTTTGCTGCATCAGACATCTAATTGAAGCTGACCTTAACAAAACCAAGGAAAATCACCTTTTAAAGATGACACCAAGCAGCTGATCAGATAAAAGTATGCATAAAAGACACTGAGGTGCTGGAGTCCAAAGAAGGGCAATGAAGCTGGTGAAGGGTCTAGAACACAAGCCCTGTGAGGAGCAGCTGAGGGAACTGAGGTTGTTTAGTCTGGAGAAAAGAAGGCTCAGGGGAGATCTTATTGCTGTCTACAACTATGTGAAAGAAGGTTGTAATGAGGTGGGGATAGGCTTCTTCTCCAAAGTAACACGAGACAAGAAGAAACGGTCTCAAGTTGCAGCAGGAGAAGTTTCGATTGGATATTAGGAAACATTTCTTCACTGAAAGGGTTGTCAGGCACTGGAGCGGGCTGCCCAGGGAGGTGGCTGAGGCACCATCCTTGGAGGTATTTAGGGGAGGTGAGGATGCAGAGCTCGGGGATGTGGTTTAGTGGTGGATTTGGCAGTGACAGGTTGATGGTTGGACTCGATGGTCTTGAAGGTCTTTTACCAACCTAAATGATTCTATGATTCTATTCTATGATTCTAATCCCCTGCCATGAGCAGGGCCTCCTGTAACTAGATCAGGTTGCCCAGAGCTGCATCCAGCCTGGCCTGGAATATATCCAGGGATGTAGCTTCTACCACTTCTCTGGGCAACCTGTTCCAGTGCTTCACCACCCACATTTAAAGAATTTCTTCCTTATATCTAGTCTATATCTCCCCTCTTTCAGTTTAAAACCGATCCCCTTGTCCTGTCACTACAGTGTGAGATCTACAGTAGATCTCTGTCTCTACTGTAGATCAGTCAGGCAAGGTTTGCCCGTGGTGAAGCCACCTTGGCTATTATGCAATAGTACCACAGCAAGAGTAACTATGCACTCTGGATGCAGCCCTTGTGCTGCTGCTTGCAGCAACCCCTCAGAAGGGGAAGAAAACACCGTGTTTGGGGGGTCAGATCCAGAGAGAAATGAAGACCAAATTCATTACCATAGGACTGCAGATTAGCAATACAGTTTTTTGAACCTTTAAATGAAAAAAGCAACAACCCCAAAATTACACCAATGGCTGGATGCATCACAGTGCATTTCTACCCACATCAGTATCTGGAGGAAGGGATTCCTTTGCAATGGACATGCCAAGCAATCCCAACACTGCTAATGGAGACAGAAGAAAAAGGACTTTCGCTGCTCCAAGAGAGACATTCTGCTCCATTCATCAAGCCAAAACTCCCAAAGCGTATTAGACTTCTACTACAGCTTTGGACATGGCCAAATCTCTTTCCTCCCAACCTCATAATTGACCTTCAAGTTGCTGAACACTGTGGATGGTGTAAATCTCTAGCATGTTGCCTCCCACGGAAGCTGGGGGATGTTTCCTATGGGTAGCATGCATCCATGGCTTATTTGAACACATAAATTATTTTGCTAGAGCAATGAGTTGTCCAAAAGCTATGCTTTCAGCTACTCTCAGCTCACTGGTTTCATTCATTTTGATCTGGGCTTCCTCATCTGTTCCTTTTTCAGGAACTCATCGCTGGACAGAAGGCCGAGATCAATGAGCAGCCTAGGTTGATGCACATTTTGGGGACAACCATTGTGAAACGTGAAGGCTTACTTGTATGTGAAGATGTCAGTCCTTGGGAGTTTGGCAGTTTGGTCCTTGGGAGCCAAGAACTCCCAAGGAGTCCTTGGGAGTTTACACCTTGGGGATGCTTGGGAATTTACAGTTTGGGGATGCTAGAAACAGCTCCCTACCTGCCCACAAACCCAAATCTTCAAGGGCTTCCTCTACCGAGAGTAGCACTATGTAGTGATGGGGTAAGGTGTCCCCTAAGACAAAACAAAGTGGGTGCAAACATGGTTGCAGGCCAGGGCACATGTTCTTCCTGGAATAACCGCAGTCTCTAACACTGCACCATGAAATGACGCGAACTGTTTGGGGCCAATCAGTCTAAAGAGTTTGCTGTCTATCAGCTTGTACTTCTAGTCTATTAAGAGGTCCTGGGCTGCAACCAGGGAGGGCAGTTGGGCAGGCCCTGCCTTAATTCGTGTCCCAGAGCTCTCCCACAGGGGATCAGTGCACAAAGCAGAGCAGAAAATGAAAAGGCAGCTGCAATCCCTCCCTGCCGCAGGAAGAGAACAGCCTCATCACCATCCCGACGCAGGGTTAGGTACCCTCAAGCCACAGATAAAAACACAGCCCTGGAGTATTATTTCCCTTCCAGGTTTAGGGCCACAACATGAGACTTCACTATGCTCCAGGCACCTCTGCCTCTGCTCCTGAAGATGAGAGTCTTGAGACAGTGCCTGCTCATGGGGGATGGGAAAGGTCCTCTGTGTGTCAGAGGAGCTGCAAATACAGGGGGGAGGCATGCAGGTGATGAGCCCTGGCAACTGCTGGGAGAGGTGGGCAGCAGGGAGGGTGCAAAGGGCTGCTGGGGACAGACAGAGACAGCCCTGAGCCTCTGCCTACAGAGAGGGAATTTCTTCCTGTCCCCCGCCCCACAGCAATTAGGCTTTTATTTCAGATTAAGCCCCCTTCCCCTCCTGTTTGCCACCCTCCACCACCACACAGGTACTTGCTATGCTGTGGCTATGCAGCAACTGTCCTTCCTACCCCTTGCGCTCTGCTGTTGCAAGGCGTTCCTCCTGTTGTTGTGGCCAGTGGTCTCTACGCTTCACCCGGAAGAGTTTGTGGTCCTTCACTCTGCCCCATCTGCACACAGCCTTAGACCCATGAAGGATCCCCCTTGCTTTTAATAGCTTTCCTTGTCTTGTGGACAGGAGCCATTGCTAAACCTCTGTTCCCACGCTTTGAGCCTTTCATCCCATATGTCTGCACCGTGCCTCCAGCACGGTTACAGGAGGATGTGTAACGGGGTTACACACTCCTCACAACAGGGCTGGAAACCACTTGTCCTCTCCCAGAGCCAGAGAGTCGCATTTTGGAACTGACATACAGGTGGCTAGGCTGAAGGGGTGCTTTGGCCCACAAGGATGGCAAATTCACCTACGTTACACCTCCCTGAAGGCGGGAGACCTAGTGCTACATTTTCCCACTTTAAGCCTGCAAATGCAGGCAGCCGGAATCCTTTAGGATTAATTAAAATTAGGCAACAAGTGAATCCTTGGAAATGCCTGGGTTGCTTTGTCCCACAGATATTTAACCAAGAGCATGTCTTGCTACCAAATATGCACTCTGGAGCCTAGAAAATCATACTGAAAATTCATCCTGTCTGACTCCGGTCCTGAGAGGCAGCGGTGGACAGGTACCTAGGGATGCTGTTTGTGCAAGCGCTTGGGGAGAGGGAAGCTGGGGGCCAGTCCTGGTGCCATGGAGTCAGGCTGTGAGCAACAATGGCCAGCTTCAGCACAGGGATCCTGGCAGGCCAGGCAGGTGGGGACTGAGGATAAACCACACTTTCTGCCACAGCGTGCTGGCCCCAAGCTTCATCCCTCCCTCCTGGTCTTGCCTGCCGCGGGCAGCTGGAGAGAGACAGCTTCCCCTGATGCCTGTGTGGGGTGGTGAGGAGTGAAGGGAGTCCTTTCCCTGGTTTGGAGGGGAAATTAGGGGAAATTACGACACGGCCCTGGAGCATGGGCCACTAGAGGGACTCCAGGACTGGGGATCTCCTTATCTGTCCTGTTCCCCACCTGTACACTTATTTCCCCATCTCAGTGGCCATCTAAAAAAACCTCTGTCTCTCTTTCCTGCACTGCATCCCTTGTCTTCTCTGTCTCCATCCCACTCCCAAGGGTGACAAGCTGCTGCTACTCCTGGCTGCAAACAGCAGGTCTCTGCTTCTCTTTGGATGCTGTTTGCCCCACACCAGAGGCTTGCAGCAGCCAAAAGACACAGAGCAGGACCCAAGTTGCCCACAGCACCAGTCAACACCCCTGGAGAGATGTGTTCTTGGTGAAGACAGAATTCTGGAGATGCTTGGAGGCCAAACCCAAGCTGACAGTTCTCTGTTCGGTGCCTGCCTAGTTCTTTGCCTGCAAACAGTCACTGATGGAGAGGTTTTGTGGGCAGGGGTGCGGGCAGAGCTGGGGAAATTTAGACAGCCTTTGAGGATAATGCTTGTGTCACAAAATCGCCAAGTGGCTGAGGTTGGACGGGACCTCTGGAGGTCATCTTCTCCAACTCCCCTGCTCAATCAGGGCCACCAAGAGCCCATGACCACGTTCAAGCAGCTTTTGAAGATGTCCAAGGAGAAAGAGACTCCACCACCTCTCCAGGTTATCTGTGCCAGTGCTTGGTGAAAAAATGTTTCTCAACATTCAGGAGGATCCTCCCATGTTTCAGTTTGTGCCCACTGCCTCTGGTCCTGTCACTGGGCACCACCAAGAAGAGCCTGGCTCTGGCATCTTTGCAGCCTCCCTTCGGGGGGGCAGATCTACATCAATGAGATCCCCCCTGAGACGCCAACTCTTCTCCAGGCTGAACAGTCCCAGCTCTCTCCAGCCTTTCCTCACAGGAGAAATGCCCCAGGCCCTTAATCATCTTTGTGGCCCTTTGCTGCACTCTCTCCAGTACGTCCGTATCTCCCTTGTACTGGGGAGCCCAGGACTGCACCCAGCACTCCAGGTGTGGCCTCACCAGTGCTGAGGAGAGGGGAAGGATCCCCTCCTTCGACCTGCTGGCAACATCCCTCCCAGTGCAGCCCAGGGCACCTTTAGCCTTCTTTCCAGCAAGGGCATATGGCCGGCTTGAGTCCCACTTGGTGTCCACCAGGACCCCAAGGCTGCTTTCCAGCCGGGCAGCCACCAGCCTCTACTGGTGCCTGGTGGCCCCAGATACAGGACTTTGTACTTCCCCTTGCTGAACTTCTCGGGACTCCTGCTTTGCTGCGTCGCTGCACCCCCTCTCCCACCAGCCTGACCCCAG
>KL272986.1:641-12740 GCA_000699545.1 Podiceps cristatus
GGAACTCTGGGAAGCATTCAACAGGCCAGGAATACCAAAGGTTCTTTAAGGGAGAGCAACAGCCAAGAATTAAACAACTGCGGTAATGAGTTGGAGAGAGACACAGGTAGGCAAGAAAGAAAACGACACACCAGGAAAGGATTAAAGAAATAGGGGAGCATCATATGACATTTTTTAAAAGAATAAAAAAATTCACAGTAGCAGATTATCAACATATTACCATTAGTTTCTAATTCCAGCCAAGTGACAAGTGCTGACGTGAGCACCTTACTGACTGCAAACATGGATGTCACTCACGTGTTTAGAAAGGAGGTCATTCAACAGAACCTCTCAGTTGGGCTCTCCAGCTTTCCAAAGTTGCGTTGGCAGTACATGACTCCCAATGTACATACAATTTGTTTTTAAATCCGAAGTGTACAAATTCAAATTGTGGAGTCAATGGCAAAATTATCAGTGACTTCAGTGACAGTCCAAGCATTATTCTCACTACACTGTATAAGGAGGCAAAATTAAAAAAAAAGAAGATAAGAAAGAATCTTACCTCTAGAGACCTCGTCACAGCCTGCATCTCAGCTAACTGTCGTACTTGTACTCTTTGAGCATTTTCTGCTTGCACACCACAATTGTCTCTTTCTGCTCTTAGTTCTGCTACTTCTGCTTCTAAGCCTTTTAGTTTCTGATACAGTTGTGCCTTTTCTCTAGACAGTGCCTCCACGCGTTTACTGTCCCTCGTGGGATCAACACTAAGGAGCTGATTATGGAGTTCTTCTTTATCTTTATCCAGCCTTGCAATCTGAGAGTTGTTCATCAGAAAAATAAAAGCTTTTACATCAGTCAGCTGTCAGGCAGCAACAAATACAGCAGTGACAATTCAGGAAAGAGCAGCAGTGTGCATTTAAATGTTAAGAAATTACATTCACATTTATTTTCTTTCTTAGAGTAGGAAAATGAACAAACTCATTCTTCAGTGCCTTTTTTGTTTCAGAGTTTTCACTGATAAGTCTTGTCCTCGGGCCTCAGATGTCCCTGAGCCCCCTAGAATTATGCAGGAGTAAAGCAGTACCCAGAGAAGAGGAAGAAAATGTTAGGAATCATTTCATCCACTGGACACACACAAATCCTTGGAATGGATCCAAGCATTTTGAAGGAACTTGCTGGTATCATCTCAAGGCTATTCTCTATCATCTTTGAAAAGTCATGGCAACCAGAGAAGGTTCCTGATGACTAGAAAGAGGCAGACAGCACACCCATCATCAAGAAGAGCAAAAAGGTCAAGAAGGATCCAGATAAGCAGTCAGCTAGTGTTTATCAAGGGCAAATCATGCCTGACCTACGTCTCTGCTTTCTAGAAAGAAGTGACTGGCACTGCAGACAAGGAGAGGGCAGTGGATCTTGTGTACCTGGATTTTAGCAAGGCCTTTGATACAGTCTCCCATAATCTCTCTCAACAAATTGGTGACAGATGGGCTGGAAAAGCGGATGATAAAGTAGGTGGAAAACTGGCTGGGCTGGCAGGTTCAGAGAGTGACAATCAATGGTGAAAAGCCTGGCTGACTGCCTGTAACTGGCGGGGTCTTTCTGAGATCAGTACAGGGTCCAATACCGATGGATGTCCTTGTTAGTGACCTGGATGATGGGATGGAGTACACTTTCAGTAAGCTTGCGGGTGACACCAAACTGGGGGGAAATGGCCAATGTGCTGGAAAGCAGAACTGCTATTCAGAGGGATCTGGACAGGCTGAAGGAATGAGCCTGAATTAGCAAGAGCAAGTACAAAGTCACACATCTGAGATGGAGTAACCCAATGAAACTGTACAGGCTGGGGCAACTGCCTGGGAAGCAGCTCCATGGAAAATGATCTGCAGGTCCTAGTGGACAACAAGTTGAATGTCAGTCAGCAGAGCACCCTTGCAGCAACGATGACCAACTGCATCCTGGCGGATTTGCAGGGGGATAGCTAGCAGATCCTGGGAAGTGATCCTTTGTACCTTCCAGTACTTGTGCGACTGCATCTGAAGTTTGTGTCCAGTACATGAAGAATAATGACAAACTGGAGAAAGTCCAGTGGATGGCCACCAAGATGGTCAGGGGGTTGGGAAATACATGGATATATAAGGACAGGCTGAGAGACCTACACCTACTCGGCTTGGAGAAGAGAAGATGCATGGTGATAGGAAGAGAGGCAACTGACACAAGTTGGAACATGTGAAATTCCAATCAGATATTAGGAAAAAAGTTTACCATGAAGATGGTTAAATATTGGAATAGTTTGCCCAGAAAGGTTGTGGAATCTCCATCCTTGCAGATGTTCAAGACTCAACTGGACATGGCCCTGAGCAACCCAATCTCATTACACTTCAATATTTTAAGCAGGATGTTGGACTAGAAGATCTATTCCAACTCATATTACGATTCCACAATTCTATAGCCACAACAGAACTCAAATCGGCTAGTAACTCAAGACAGCCAACACAACTGGGCCCCGTCAGACAGAAAATAAAGGAGGAAAAAAAATTATCTTTGTTACAAGGTAGTACAACAGGTACAAACTAATCTCAAAACTGTAACTAACAAACTTATTATATAGGTTCTAGTGTTTCAAAATGAGTTACATGGACTGAATGTAATATTGGGGGCAAAAGAGTAAGAAAGTAAGGTATGTAAGACTGCCTTTGATTTTTGGAGAGTAAGTCCAAACTCTGAACTGCAGTAGTGCTTTTAGAAGTTACATCAGGGATCTCTATGGAGCAAAGACAATTTCTGCAGCAAAAGCCCTCCAAGCCCCTTTTATGGGGGGATTCAAACACTTATTGCATGACTTGTCCAAGCCATCATTTCAGAATTAGGATGTTTTTGTAGCATCCTTGTGCTAAATGTCATGAAAGGTTAAAAAGGCTCTAAGAGAGAGAAACTAGATGACATTGTGCCCTGGGCTCAAGGTAGTTTCATTCTCTGTAAGCATGCTAATTAGCTGCAGGACTAGCACAAACTCAACAAGGCCACAAGAGAGGCAGGCTGTAAAGCAACATGTGGGTTTTGTGCCGGAAAGGACAACTGTTCTGTTTTTAATGTGTTGCATTTGCAAATTTGGATGGATTTTGAAAGCGATGATTGCTTTGATTTGTGTCTCATGTTTAGACTAATACATTCAAATCTGCCATCTTAGAATATATGCTCCCAGACAAATACTTAAATGAATATGCAAATGACATGCAACATTCATTTACACTGCTGCATATATTTAAAACATAAATAAGCTGGCAATTTATTTAGCTACACTTCTGCAAGTCCAATTCTGAAACAGAAAATACATTAATGGTTTAGTCGAAAGTCAATACAACTGAAATAAAGTTACCAAAGTTGTCAGGATCCTTTTGACCACCACTGTCATGATACAACTTAGTTGCAAAATGAACCCTTGTCTGGTATTAACAATATCTGCCTTCTTCTTGGATTAGTTGCCACATAATCTAAATTTACATCAATTGCTTGGATAACTTTTTAATTTCAGACTACCGTAACGTCTCAAATTCCATCACAAAAGCATTAAGCAAAGCTACTGGCTGTCATTTATCAGAAGGCAAGTCTGTTCTTACTTATAATAGCACAAATGATATTGCGACACACCACTGAACAAACCTACAGAGACAGCTTTAGGCTAAGTCACACAAGCGTGTTGAGAATTAAGAGAATGGAAAGAAACACTACATTATGAAAGGGTGTCAAACTGACAACCCATCAAGTACGAACGTTTTCATAATGTTCAAGCACTTTTGTCATCAGATACACTTTAAGCTACTGTAATATTCTATGTACCTCAGCCTCATATTTTATTTTCTTCTCTTCTAATACACGTGCATGTTCTTCCTTTTGATGTTCGAATTCTGATTTCAGAAAAGTATGTTCATAACGAAGTTTGTTATATTCTGTTCTGTATTTTTCCACTTCCTAAGTTAGACCAAAAAAGAAAAAAAAGTCAATCAGAGAAGTTTTCAGACTGATTTCCTTCAAATGTCTGTGCAATGTTCCTATCATTTCACAATTTATGTTTGATGAACTGAATCCCTCCTTCTCCCTCTTCTAGGGTTACAACCTTCACTGCCTGGGGTGACAGTACCAGACAAAGAATGTCATATTTTGCTCCCCTTTCAGGTTTAACTTCCTGAGGTTTTAGGACTAACTATAAACTGGTGATCACAACTCTAAATGAAATAATATTTCAATACTTACTACTTACATTTTCTAGCTTCCGATACCGTTCTGTCATAGGAGATTCCAATTCCTGCTACTTTTAACAGTTCTAATTTTTGAGGAGTTAGCACCTTAAGACAGAAAAGTATTACAAGTAACTATTTATATACATTTATTTACACTGTGATAGGACAAATAGCCAGGAATAGAATATTTCAAATATGATTTTAGGAATCCTGCTTAATTTTCTGTGTTTTTCTAAAGAATTTTCAATACTAGTAACAGAAACAAAAAAAAACCTATGATATTAGTGAACTAAAAATATTCTTGGAAGATAACAGAAGCATTTAAAACATCAGTATTTAATAGCAGAAGTAATACAAATGTCAAGCTGAATTGCCAAGAGATTTATCTCCTTTGTGGGAGTAAGGGGGAAGGAAAAGTGGACTCACATACAAGATAATCAGCATTTGGAAAAACTTAAACAGTAAGTAAGCCAGCCCCAAAGAATCAAAATGACCAATACCAAACCAATTCTTTGCAAAGCACATTAGATACATGTTCTCCAACAGATATATTGGTAATGGTTTGAAATGAAACTAAGATCAGGAAAGATTTCCTGCCTTAAGCTCCATGCTGCATGGGATTTTGTTAATTTTTTGGGGGGTATGGTTAATACAGCTAACTATCTACCAAGAAAAAAGGGTTTAAAAAGTTTCAGCTGCAACCTGTGACATATTCTAATTTATTATACTTTTCTTCCACCTACCTGTACCCTGAAGTCACTGAAAACTAATTATAGTTATGGTACTGAGGCACATTTCCTCCATTCAGAGTCTGGGTTCCTTTGTTAGATACTACATTTGTTTCCTAAGAACATGTCCTGCATTAGTTTAAGGAAAGAAGCAGTTACAGAACGCGTCAGCCAAGTTATCTTAAATGTTGTAGGGTTTTGTTTGGTTTGTTTTAGGGTGTTTTTTGATTGGTAGCTGGGTTGGTTGGTTTTTGGTTTTTTGGTTGGTTGGGTTTTTTTAAAGATGAGGAAAGTTGTCATCAAAAGAGAAACAAATATCTATTTTTCTAGTCACTTATCTTAAAAAAGTTGAGGCATCTAAATTATCCTCAGGGGCAGATGATTCCCCCCATAACAGCACGCACAGACAGAGACCAAGGGTCTTGTTATTAACATGGCACATAACAACAGGATTTGGAAGATTCAGTTAAACAAGAAATCAATAATTGCATCCCATAGTCACTGGAGAGAAGAAACATTACTCGACTTAGGTGAATTTCAAGATATCCGAGATATATTCAAGCTAGGTATATACACGTTACATAAACAGAAATATACATGTGGCCCTATAACAGGATTAAAATTCACATTAAGTCTTGCCAGTAAAATCTCTCACCTGCATCTTCAGTTTTTCCAGCTCTTGTGTTTTACCCAGCAACTCCTCTCGATATTCAGCAAGAAGAAGCTGAAATTTGTCATGTACAGTCTGCTTTTCAACTAACAACCGCTTCAGTTCATCTTGTGATTTTGTATATTCCTCCTGTAATCTACAAGATAAAATACACATTTATTTTATATTTACCCCCTAAAATTAGACCTTAAAGCTCAAAAAACTCACATGCAGAAGCCAACATACAAATACCAATTTAGAACTAAGCTATTAATATCCCCTTCCTGTAATATATTGAAAAGTTATCCCTTATAAATAAGCATAAAGTATTTAAGAAACTTAACCTGCAATGTCTTAAGGTATTCTGAATTGTTTATTTTCTAATATGAATGATGCCCAAATCTGTCCTTAAATACAGAAATAGCTAACACACATAAATTGCCTTCCATCTAACATTGAGCTTCACCTTTTAACAGCTCAAATGAAGAAACTTCTTAAAATTATTGTACCTTAGATGTTCTGCCTTTATAGTTTGATAATTTGCTTTATGGTGTTCACATCGCATTTTTTCATCAATCAGAAGTTTTTGTAATTCTTGTGAACTAGCCGTATCACCATTTCCAACAATAGGAGGAAGAAGACTGCCCAAAGCATCCATTTTATGATGACTGTTCACGATGAGTATGGAGAGGACAAAATCAAAATTAACTTATAACTAATCTACAATGCCATCCACTTTTTCTGCTGACATCTCAGAAGATCAAGTCACCTGAACAAATGCAAAGACATGTAATTAGCAATCAAGTACATTGACAGTTCAAAGGTTTCACACACTGCTTTTGCTTTCAGTGCAGAAGAATCCTGGCTCTGCTGTAACTCAGGTTACAAACCTCTACTGAAAGGGCAACTCTTCTCTGCTTATTCTGCCTGCCCTGAAAAGCAATAGCCCTTCCAGGGGTGCAGAATAAACTTAAACATGGAGATTATTTGAGTCAATACAAAAAAAAGCATGCACATCTCCAACAGATTACATGAGATGATATTTTTACTTATGCTGTACACTGAGAATCAAACTATGATGCCAGTAATGCCTTAATTATGCCTTTTTAACCAGAATTCAAGCAGAGGCTACAGACATCAGATACATACAGCGTTTACTACTACTTATCACGGTCACAGTCTGTCACACCATCCTAACAAGTTGTACTACTCAATAAAACATAATTTCAGCTGGAAGAAGAGCAGATAACTCTCACTGCTGAATTCCTATCAAGCTGTCTCTGGAGAAGACTTGATACATTGATACATGTCACTTCCTCATTTTCAAAGTTTATCTCATGGTTTCTTGTGACCTTTCCAGAAAGAGCTTTGCTACATGTGACAATATCAGACTGGTGTGAGAAAGCTGCAAATTGACAGATGCTGAGAAATGAGGAAGTATTCTAATATGCTTCATCAGTTCTTTTCGATCTTAGAAGTGAGATGTATTAATCTCATAATTACTGACACTTCTAAGGAATCTGGGGGAGGGAGGACAACAACTGAATTTTAGGGAAGTTGCAAAGCTTTGAAACCAACTACTCTGCTACTTTAGCTTTTTGGCATAACCAGACTGGTGCCTAAAAGCTCCATGTTTGCAGTGTACTAAATGTAACTTTGTACAAGGTAAAACTCAATCTGGAAAAACGTTAAGTCTCCCCCATCACTGCAAATACCTTCTTTACATATACAGTTGAACATATAACATTTTCTACCATTCCACTCTAAGTCTTTCATGGACATATCTTACTTACCATTTGATTTTATAAACCCCTGAACTTTATGAACCCCTGAAGATGAAAACCTATGCTTCATATAGGAAAATAAACACTGCATGTCAGTGCCCATTCCACTAAAAAAAATCATAATGCCAAGAAAGTCTTAAATTTTTCCCCTCTCATTTTTCCTTCCTTTGTCACTAAGATGGGAAAAGGAAAATACCAGAGTTACAACACTAATATATGCAATGTGACAATAAAAACTTTGTAATCTGCTTTACACAAATTTGCTGAGAGGATAAGAGAGAAGAAACCAGAATAAAGAACATTCTCCTCAGTGACTGTCCTATATGCACAACTAATTTCAAATAGTAATAGCACAAGTTCTGAAGAACCTTCTAATCAATACCGTATCTATTTTTCTTTCATGAATTTTGTTGGTTGTTGAGAAACAAAGAACAATAGCAATTTCCAAACTCAATATAAATACATTTTCAATTGTTAAGCCAACAGCTGTATGAGGAGAAGCAGTCAGGGATCCTAAAGACAATAAACCATGTGAGAGGACAGAAAGTTCTGGTAAACAGAGAAAACCCAAGGCAGCACATCCCTAAGATTTTCTAAGCATACCAACAAGGTTATCATGATCACTGTAAAACAAACAAAACCAAAAAAACCCCAAACAAACAAAAAAAACAACCCCCCAAAATCACAAACAAAAAAACACCCCAAACAACAACAAAAACCCCAACCAACCAAAAAACTCCCACCAGACAAAAAAAAAAAAAAAAAAAAAAACCAACAGCAAACAGACAATAGTACTTTTCTCTGTCTCATACTTTTGCTTTCATAAGCTCCAGATACCAAATGTATCAAAATCAAAACGTAAACCAAAGTTCAGAATTAGGAACACAGAAATTAAATTTGGTCTGAATCCTGCAGCTTACTTGAGTAAGAAGTACTTCTAAAGTTGCATAACAGATACAAAGGCACCAAAGAACCACGGCCTTTTCTTACTCCTCCTTTTTTTTTTTTTTCAACCAAAAGAAAAAGATAAACAGAATTGCAACCTTTTGTACTCTCAGTTCCAAGCTGCTGCAGGTGGGAAATATATTCTCTCCTCACAGCATTCGCTACTATCAAAAAGTGCACAAATTGCAAAGCAAGACACACACCTGGTCATGTATTCATATGCATGAAAATTTCATGAAAAAGAAAAAAGGAAAGAACAGAGGGAAAAAATGTAGCTTACAGTTGTTTCAGACATCAAAAATAGCAGTAAGCAGTATGTATTTAAGGAATCAAAACTATTTTGGCTTGCAGGGACATCTAGTGGCAAGTTTCAGGATTTGCATTCCTGGTAACTGAAATAAACTACAATAACACAGAGATTTCATTACTTCACAAGAGCTCTTCCCTTGAAATCATTAATAATAACTTGTAATATTTAACCTACTCACATTCTTACAAATAAAAAACTTCCCCCCCCATCATAAAATAATTCCTGGCAGTGAACTTCCAATAGACAACATCATTTAGGGCTACAAATATCGTTAAGTATATTACTAATCAGAATTTCTTCTGTGCTAATGGCTTACACTACTTGCTCATGACTAATGAACAGACCTTAAGTAATCTTCAAAGTTACACAAGAATACTCTCATAATTTCTGTCAACTACTTTAAAGGAATACTAGTTAAACTTTCTTCCTGTCTTGGAGATCTGTTCAGGAAGTAAAGAAACATAAAACATACTTTACAGAAACTAAAACCACATTATACGTAAAATTAATTCTCCACCCATGTATGTGCCAAATGTTATCATGTTACAGAACTGCAAACTTCTATCAGCTGTTCCAAATTCATACTATGAAATCTTAACATCATTTTGTGCAGGTACACATATAAAGGTATTGCTGCAGAATCCTGAAGCCTAGAAATGCACACTCAGTACTTAAAATAACTAGTTATTTTGCAGTAAATATTGTGAAGTAACTCAATTACATTTCCAAGAATAACCTTTGTTTTGCCTTTCTTCTCCAATTGTTTCTTTTCACACAGACAGAAACACTGCTTAAAAGACTCACTTTGTATCTCTCTTCTTTATATCTACACATTGTGAAAGGGCTTTTCTTCTTTTAAAATAATATAGCTGTAAAATCTTGTAACTTTTTGTTTGCTACAAACACTTGAAATGGTGAGAATACTTGTAATTAGAGAATAATATGAAGACATCAATACTATTTTATTTATTTATATTACTGTTTTTATTGTCTGTTGTTTACAATAAAAAGGCTTCCTTCAAGCTTACCCAGCATAACCAAATTACATGATTTCAGCATATAGTAGTAATTCACCTGCGTGACATATATAAATCACTCATGGCTCTGCTTCCTATACCACACCCACACTTAACACACAAGTTTATCATATTTGAGCATTGTTTTAAATGGCTAAATGATACAATGAATGTAATTCTGCAACTATTGATAAAAATTTAACAGTAATTATCCTTGCGCCATGTTTTGTTCAAGTATTAAAATTCTCGATAAAATCTGTTGAAAGCCAAACAGCTGTTTCAGGCAATGTGTGGTTTAATCTGTTTGCCTGCTTCTGTCAGAACTCTAGACCTCTATGTATACTCTTGTTTTGTTTGTTTGTTTGTTGGGTTTCTTTCCCCCCTAATTATATTACCCAAAGTCTTGTGAAACAACACAACTATTTGCCTGAAAGAATAAGTGAGACACTCAAAGGAAGCACAGCCTCGTGAAAGGGATTCTTCAAACACTGCTGCTTTCTCATCCCTGCTTAAGAATCTTCAGTAAGATAATGAACTAATGAAACAGTGTAATCCAATACAACAGCTCACTGCCACCAAGAATGGGAGGTTCCACTCCCCCTTTCTTCATCCCCATTCCTAGATTTGTCATTCATCAGACCCTTCCATGAACTGGTTTAAGTCAAGAAGCCAACACACTTAAGCAGAAAACACTCAATAGTTTCTCTGTGAGGTCGGTGAGTCACACTAGCTCATGGAAAAATCCAACAAGCTACATCATCAGTGAAAGCAGGCAGCTGGTACTGGCTAGGAGAAAGGAACAAAGGGCCAAATAAATAGGCAGGAGGAGGAGCAAGGCTTTCTCCTTACATGAACGGAGAGTTGTCACATCATGAGCTCAGATGTTCATGACTTGGACTAGATACCTAGCTTTTAGACAAAGTTAAGTGCAACAAATCCTACTTTAAATGACTATGCCACACACTCATGAGAGATCAAACTTCCCATGAACATCAAGTAAATAAAAAACTAAATCATAATTATATATAATTTCAGAAATATGATAGCATACCTCTTATTAACAGTCCATTTCTACTAATTCACCATCAGCGACTTGCAATAGCCAAAGTAATCACCTTAAAAAAATACATACATACTGGGGGGAAAAAAATATCAAAGAGAAACATGAAAACCTTTATTACAGGAAGTTCCATAATCTGGATACTGCTAAGATATCACTGTAGAGAATCCAGTGAAAATAAATGCTTAATACCTTTGTGTGCCTAAGTGCAGAAATTTTGGAGAACATCTGTATGACTTCTACATTATAGAAGACATCAATCTCATTCAACTATCCCTTCTTCCACAACACTCGAAGTACAAATTCCAACACTTAAACACACATTAGTTCAGTGTCCATCCCTACACATAGCACACAGTATCACCCTTTCAACTTCTGTCTTATACTAGAGATAGTTACTTTTATTTGGTAAAAAGCAATAAAGAAGGTTATCCCTTAACTCAGGATTAAAATTTTTGCTTAAGCCATATACACTACCAAGTCAAACTGACAGCAGTTACTGATCAAACTGAAATTTTTCATGGCAGCTACAAGTGCTAAATCTAGCTGTACTCAAGAACAGCTAGTCTACATATGCCACATATGTTCTCCACTGGTTTTGCGTAACAAGAGACCTTCAAATACACGAGAAACTTTTGCTCACTAGAATCTCATTCGAAGATTTACTCGGGCATACAGATGGCTGCTTGTTACAAATAGCTCTATAGCCCACAGCCAAAACTCTCCTGAAAAATCACTTCCCCTTCATATTGACTAAAAATAGAGATGTTCAAACAGGGCACAGGTCTCATGTTAGTGCATGTATACTACACCTCCTGTAGGCAGAAGTATCATTATATGCACCTTACAGTATGTGGACAAAGAGCATGCGCGGCAAATGGAGCTGTGTAAGTGACCACGACATTTTTATTGTTAATTTTCCTATGCCTTGTGGATGTAGGAGCTTGGTCAGAGCAACAACCCTAACGCAGATGTCACACATGCAGAAGCGCAGAAAAATAATAATTATCCTTAAACCGCACACGGCTGAAGCTCACTGGCAGAAAAAGAAAGCATGCAAACGTAATCATCTGAAAGCCTGGCAGGAGTAGACTCTTCCTACCCCGAACTTTGCCGCCTCGGGCTCGCGCTGGGTAATTCCCAAACCCACCAGCCCACGATCAGGCAAGAGAGGCCGCAACAAGCTGCTACCACCAGGCGGGACACAAGACAAAGACGATCGCACTGCGGGACAGGCTGCTGATCTCTCTTCCCGGCCTTGCTCGGTACCTAACGGCCCAGGGGAGGAGCAAGCGGGGCCGGAGGGCCTACCAGCCCGTACACTGCCAGGCGAAGCCCCGAGCAGGAAGGCCTCAGTCAGCCCGGCCTCCCCTCAGCGGGGCTCTGCCCC